>JAVYIG010009873.1:0-74015 GCA_035222895.1 Strongylocentrotus droebachiensis
TTTCTCTTTTTGGATACTACCTTCACCCAAATAGAGTTCTGCTGTATTTTTATGTTTTTCGTACTTTGTGTGAAGAACATTTTGAGAAAAAAACATAATGAAATAAAGAAAGATTTTAAAAATGAATTTCTTTTATTCCCTCGGTTTTGTTTAAATCTCTCTTATTTTTTTCTTCTGATTATTGGAGTTGTACATTTACTTTTACTCAGCAATTTTTAAATTTGACTCTTTATGAAATATATGAAAATCAAGAAGATGACGGAAATTGTGCAGAGTAATGGATTTCACGATAACATAAACACAGTTACTAATACAATTACCAATCTCCTCCTTGTCATACAGTAAGACGGTTTATTTCTTTGCATAAAAATGGTTTCTAACAATGGAGTAACTATTTGGAATCAAAATTAGATTATTTCAACACGGGCGTAAGTACGTCACTACTCCATAGATTTGACCTCGAATAAACTAATATTTGAGCTACATGGGGCCTATTATCATCTGAACATTGTATGTAAATCTATTCGTCGGTGACCTGTGGAAAATTATGAACCCCTCTCCTCACGCCATAGGCAAGAAGGAGAGAAGAACCTCACAATATAGACATAATTATGGAGAGGGGGAGAGAGGAAAGTAATGTCTAGATAAATATATAGGCTACAATAATGTATACCATACAGTCAGCAAAATGGCTTTTGAACGTGAAAATCCCTCAATCTTAAAATTTCGAATGAATATGGTTTACTTTATAACTTCAGTGCTGAATTAAAGCAAGAGGCTGTTTTCGTAAAATGTAATCAGATTTAATGCTAAAAGCGTCGTTAGGTAGGACAATGTTTGTCCTAACTAGCAACAATAATGTATGCAATTCGCATTCTGACTATTGAAATACAATTATTTGTAACAGGTGAATGAAATAAGTTGTTACATGGCCCTTAGCAAAGAAGTACGAATTAAATTCGATTACCTTACGAAAATGGTTTATTAGGAATTACTGTAGTTACATTCATGTATAAAGGTGAGTCTCAGTCAACTGTACTTTGCCCGATAAAAAATAAAGCTTCAAGGTAAAGATATTGATGGGTCAAATTTAATGTGACCGACCTCACGACTCCATATCCCAGTTCGGACACAGTCATGTACGCTTTTAATTCAATTCAATTCAATTCAAATGAACATTTATTTTCTTCCAAACAATACAATTTATAAGTAGGAACATAAATATAATTAAAGAACTTGTATTACAAGGAAGAAGGCGCGAAACCCGATAAGCATAGCTTGAAATGGGTACGCCCGAATACATAAATACAATTAAACATTATAAATGGGAGAAAGGAAGAAAGAAAGAAAGGGATAGGCAAAGAGGAGAGAAGGATAGAGAGCTTTGAGAAGAAAAAAAAAGAAGAGAGGAAAAGAAGAGGACTGCAACATAGTAGCAATGGAGTGTATGGCATGCATAAACAACATAATGGCAAGATATAGGTGAAGAGTATGGTGTTGAAATACATTGTCCATTCTTTCTACAAAGTGTGACCGTTAGAATGTCAGATATGACCTTTGTACGTCACTGTCATAGTTTGAACTAAAGTAAACAACATGTCAGCCACTAATACACCATCTTGTTTAATTTAGAGTTTGACCGAAGGCTGTTGCGCCTCTATTGCGCTCGCTATAAACATGCATGCTCTTAACCGGGTAATTATGCATCGGATTTAATTAACTTGCATTTCGTTTGCTTACAGTGGCGACTATATGAGAGAGATGAGGAGGGGGAGAGAAAGAGAGAGAGAGAGAGAGAGAGAGAGAGAAAAGGGGAGAGAGATGGGAAAAGGGGAGGGGAAGAGAAAGATAAATGTATTTATTATTTTCATAAATGATATCTCAAATGTTATACAGTTCAGTACTGTTTCAATGTATGCTGATGATACGTGTATTTACTAATCTTCAGTTAATACAAATGACGTGCATGAACGTGTATGTTCTCGTCTCTATGAAGATTTATCACTGATATCTCAGTGATTGACGTGCAATGAATTGTTGTTGAATCCTAAGAAATGTGAATTTATCATATTTGAATCCGATCGTAAAGTATCATCATTCATAAACGTGAAAGTTCAAATTGATGGTGAGCAAGTCAATCGAATTTAAGAATGCAATCATTATGTTGGAGTCATTCAGAGTTCGTCACTCAGTTGGAAACTTAAAAATATGTTAAAACAAAAGCAACGAAGTCCCTGTACTGTCTCATACGCTTAGATTATAATACTGAAGAAATGCTTTGTAAAACACTTTTCCAACCTCATCTTGATTTTACAGCTCTTTTGTATGGTTTACTGCAGGAAAAACTTATGTTTATGAGTTGTGTGTTCTACAAAATCTAGAGTCGATCCTTGGTATAGTTTTGTTTTATTGTATTCTTCTCTAAACATTGATGGACTTACTAAAAACAGACAATCCCTTCAATTTTGTTAATGTTGTTTAGATGCTTCCCAATCTAAATTGTTCTAAAATTCCTATTAGGAAATGAGAACTTTCTCTTCGCAACATTGACTGTATAATCTATCTTGATAAACCAAATACGAACTATTAAAGCCTATCTGCACTAGTTTGGCCAGGAGGGATTAAACCTCCCTGCATGGTCACTGACAGGTGGTTATCTCATCAAATCAGCTCTCAATCAACATAAGAAAAAGGGGACCATGAGGGACCAATGGTCACCGATAGTGTTTGCTAGGGCGCACGTAGCTATAAGTAGTGCAGTGGGGCTTTAAAGGGATAGTGGCCTCTACACAAGTATAACACTTTTCAATTCATTACCTTGATGATTATATTCAACGAATGGACAAGCTTCCTTGATTCGATATTAAAGTTAATCAGCTCTAGCGATTATTATTCATGGCGGGGGCGGGGGGGGGGGCGAGAGGTGCTGGTTACAAATTGGACGTCTCGTTATTTTCTCGACAATATGATGAATATATTTTGATTTTGATTTTGATTTTAATTTTGATTTTTTTTTTTTTGTTACGTACATTTTTATGTAATATTTGTTTTTAGATACTCAAAATTATTCTGTATTTGTTTGTCATTGATACTGTGTCAGATTTCTCTTTTTTAAACAATGTTTTTGGCTGATTGTGACTGTTTCTACCGTGATTAAATAGATACAATACATTCGGGGTTGGGTTGGGTTTGTTCTTACATCCGAAGTCGCTGTTGAAAACAATGAAACTCCTTTCACGACCGTGTCCAATGTCAAATAGTATCTTTAAGGTGATAAAATGGACCTACCTGTCATAGGGGAACAAAGTTCATGTCGGAAAGATACGACAGAGCAGAACAATGTCTTGGGTGAATTGCATATTTGCATAATGTTTGTTGAAACAACATTAAACAAATTAATTATCACCAACAGCTGTTCGTTCTGACAGTCTTCTACACGTACGTCGATTGTGACAGCAGTGGTGTAATTAGGTGTTTCAGCGCCTGGGCCAAGGAATTAAATCCCCCACCCCCGCCTTAACTTATCTTCATACATTGTACATGTACGACCGAGCGAAGCGAGTGAGGCAAACAAAGAAGACTCTTTCATTGTAGTAAAAATTTCACCTCGTCTTCGTCATCTAAATACACGATAATGAGGATTTTCGGGTGTCCCGTTGCCCTGAATCATCGTGTTTTTAGAATTGCGAAAACATGGACACTTATTAACTTTCTTCAAAATATTATTTTATCTTCAATATTCATCAGTTCAGATATTGAAATCAAGTATATTCGGGCGCCATGCATGCTGCCCGAATATGAGTATATTCCAGCAGCCAAGTATGAGGATATTCGGGCATCTCAATGGCTAAATATGAGGTGATAGTTGCTCGAATATTGGATCTCTAAAAACCTCAGGGGGATCCCCCATGCAGCCCCTCTCCCTGGCTCGCACGATATTACTTCAACAGAGCTGTGGGTTTGAGAACAGTTTGAACATTGATAAGCGTTTGTCTATTCACCGCTTCTCCAATGGGGCGCAAAATTAAAGGTAAAGACCAGTATTGGAAACGCCCCAATTTCAAAAAATGAAATGGAAGCTCTTATTACCAATCATGTGAAAGAATATGTTTTGATTAATACATGATGATAACAATTTTGCTGGGAAACCGCCTACTAATTGATATATTTGGTAAATTAGTTTATCTACATGGTCTGTGAGAGATAAACGCACGTGTCGCGCACGTGTGCGTATAGTCCCATATACATCTTTCTGTGTACAGTGCTTGTAACTTTACGAAGACTGGGCCATATTTCTTATCATTTTGATGATTCCAGAACCTTGCAGTACACACCAATACTTACATGCTAGATTCCACAACGTTTCTTTCACAATGCAATCGCATGACCATAACTGGTTCTTTGCCTTTAACGAAATATTTGGAGGAATATAGTCAAAGAATTTAGCAAGGTGAACTGGTTTAGATTTCTTTCACATGCTGAACCTTCTCATATTCCCTTTTTACACTGCAGTAATTGAGGCGCAAAAAGAAGCAGAATAACAGATCTTCTAACCATTTAAAATTCGCTATTTAAAAGCTACAAGTTATATTGGGACCCGAAATTACGAGAGGCAAATGCGAGGAAGCAAAGCTATCTATTCATTTATTTATATGATTGTTTATTTATTCATTTATTTATTTATTCACTCATTCATTCATTTATTGATATATTTATTAATCTATCTACTTATTTATTATTTTTGTAAGATAATGGTGAATTATTCCACTTAACGGAGAATTTACGATCGAGTAATGTCTCAACACCAAATTTTTGAATATCGCTCTTATTGTATATTGTGATAAAATGTGTAAATTACTCTAAACATAACTTGGGAGTTTTATAGATTTGTGTATATATCGCACCGCCATGGCAGATTTCTAGTTTTCATCACAGGGCGGGGTAAAATATATGGATTTTAGGGAGATAATAGCTTGGTATATTCTGCCGTACATCCAAACTTTTGTACATGTAGATTGACGAGAAGTGCTCTATTCTAGCATTTTCAGATCTTTAAATCCATAAAAACAATTCCCCATTTCCTCCATATAAAAGTTCATTATAGGCCCAAAATTCTCTTGCCAAATGCTATTTTCCTAAACTATTTCAGGGAATGACCTTTCCTTACAATTTCCCAAAATTAAGGAGTTTTTTTTATACCCAGACGTATAAATTCACACGATCATATTATGAGTTTTGACCCAGTATAAGCTTTGGGTTGACTGTAACGATAGTGTGTTCTTTTAAACAATGGTGGGACCAGCTGATTTTACAATTATCTCGATTGTTTCCTGTCCGACGAGCACTTATCACTAGAAGGGAAATTGTGGCAAAAGTACATCGGTGGCTTTCCACCTAAAACAATGAAAGGTTTTTCACCGATCAAAGTGACAGTTTTGAAAGCAAAATCAAGTGCAAGTGTGGAAATCACGAAGATTTCCCCTACTGTTGAAGAACAGATACGCAATCTAATCAATAAACAAGGTGAAGTCGGGGGGGGGGGGGGGGAATAAAATCATTCGATTTGTATTTTTACTACAGACTAACAATCAATTCGTTTATTCCCCCCCCCCCCCCCCCCCCTCCACCCCTCCCCGCCCCTATCGCGGATAGCAGTGCGTACAATGGTCAATACAATCTCCAGCGATCCCGGCGATAAACCAAAAACACAATCTATGGCAGAGGCCACGGATAAATCTATCTCCTAGTGCCTCCCCCGCCCCCTCTGCCCCACCCCTGCCCCCACACCTGCCTGCCCCCACACCTGCCTGCCCCCGCCCAATCTACCCCCTTCCTGGCCCAGATCATGACACTGACACCTCTGTTATACATAATTATGAAACCACCAGAGTCTCATGGCTGGGATTCGAACCCGGTTTAGCTGGTTCTGAATCCGGTGGTGTATCCTAAAATGCTATACAATAGTTTGCGGTTTGCTTTATCTTTTGTATCCACCTGTCACGATATTACCACAGTCTTTCGAATGTTGGACGACAACATTAATTTGGGCTATTCGCATAATTTTTAGCAACACTTTCAGATACAGCAGATAACATCTTTTGGCAATTTGTCAAATTTTGAAACTAATCAGCATTGTCACAACATCATCATGTATACACAACAATCAAAAGGTATACGTTTACTGATATGACTTGACCAGCAAAGTGATACACACCCATCTTTACACTAATAACTTTATATAGGTGCACATTTTGGCTGTTTTTGTGGAATCGATACACGTGGATGGTCTTCTTTTCAAATTACTTACAAAAAATCAAAACCACATGTATCAAGAATTTGTAACTCATGGTTTATGGTAAAACTTGTACAAAGTTGGAATCATACTGAGACAATGGTCTGGGCAAATGATAGATGGTTGGGTTTTCTTTCTAAACAACATGGGTTTTTCAAATTTATTATACAGGTACAAATTGGATGATTCGAAGGTAGATCCTTTTAAAAAAATACTTTGACTGCATTTTGAGAAAGAAGACAAAACAAAACGTATTATTTTCGAAAGGGGAGTTGTCGTTTTGTTTTTTATTGTTGAGGTTGTAGAGAGAATCTCAACGAACGTTATACAGGTGTTGTGAAAGTTAGTTTGTTCCTCAGTTATTTTTTGGTTGGCGCGCATTATTTTCCCATCGTCTGGCCTTCAATCGTCTGCAGACAATGCCCTTAATACCGATTCCCGCCAATCCCCAAATATGTACTTTATGCCACCTTTTCGAGCAGTCTAAGCAACCAGACTCCAAATATGTATATGTGTGGTTGAATTATATAGACCAATGGAAGCAGCACGACATGGAAAAGTATGATAAATACGATGATTCAGCCGTAATCATATACATGTATATTATTTTTCTGATGAGTCATAATTTTGATATTTGCATCTCCTCCTCCAGTCCAAACCGCAGAGTTCTCGGTGAGGAATCTTTTCAATGAAGTTACAAAACACTCCTTTATCATTATTTATTCCTATGGTATATGAAATATACTGGCCACTTTAAAGACCGTCAATACTACTGGGCCAGAAGGGATTAGACCACCCAGCCAGGTCACTGACAGGTGGCTATCTCATCAACTCAACCGTCAACTAACATAAGAAAAAGAGGATCACGGGGGACCAACAGGCACCGATTGGGGAAGATTTCCATATAGAGGGAGCAAGTAGCTACAAGTAGGACAGTGGGGCTTTAAAATCAAATAATATCCATTTGAAAATGGCTAGATGTGTCAATCAAAAGCATGTTCTTTTAACGAAATATAAACGAACCTTTAATAGGATGGGCATGGAACTACCTCTATATAGTTTTATGTCCCATCTCGTCCGTGTTCGATTGGTCCTACGTGTCTAAACATGGTATAAGGGTATCTTAGATTTATAAATCCATGAATTTTGATCGTAGGATTGAACGTTTTTCTATTTATTCAAATTGATCCTGAATCCCTTAGTCCTATTTCAAATTAAGGGTAATAGGTTTGGGCTATTGACTGGGTTCGATACAGACAAACCTGCTATTATAAAGGCCACTCAAGGGTTTTTAATACTCTCTCATTTTTTCTTTTCAATTGAAATTCTCTGAAAATGTAATTCCGTGACGCTATACGAGTTGACCAAAAGTAACATTAACAATGTCTTGTCTCTCCCACTATATGCTCAAATACAAGAAAAAGATACTGAAAAACGACTAGATTACACAAACTATTCTTCCCCTGCCATTGTCAACTTCTGTTACGAGCTTCCGTTTGTCAAGCTGGGCAATATTATCCGACTGCCCGACATTGACTCTCCTCCTCAAAGACTGTTCAAGGACTCAGAGCGCATGCGGAAACGGACACTTTACCGGGAAGCCGGCTGAGTTTTTGACCTGCTAAACTTTTCACCAATCACCGTTCTCACGGATTTTTTTTTCTTCTCGTAGGAGGGGGGGGGGGCATCCTTTGTTCTGTCTTTTGTTTACTGTCAACTCAAGTCGATTCATGGATTCGCGACGTTCAATATTTGGTGTTGCCTTAAGTTATAACACATACCCGTACACTCTAAAAACTGAAATGTTAAATCACCATTTAAAAGGGCCGAGGAGGGACCACTCTTTCAAAATGGTAGATTAACACTTTGAACATGCTGGATCCAACACTATATAGGTTGAATCTAGCAGGTTAAAAGTAACAATCTGACATTTTGAAAGAGTGGTCACTCCTCGGCCCTTTTAAATTGACATTTAACATTTCAGTTTTTAGAGTGTATAATCCGTAGCTGATCTAGATTTATCCGTGTATCGGACGAGCCAGTTTACGGTTGTTCATGTTGACCTCATTTCTTTAAACCAACCGGCCCTTGATCAACTAAAATGTAAAGCCCTATCAAGGATTTGCAAGCCCTCAACATTTATTTTAAAATTTATATGTAGCAGTAAGACGAGTTTATGAAAGTTCGTGCAAAATTTAAGACCAAAACAGACTTATGGTTTTCTCTCGATGATTGAAAATTGAAGCCTCATTTTTAAAACAACAAATGGAATGAATCAAACCAGTCGCAAAATTCAAATCTGAAAAGAGAAATGACTCTAATGATTCCAATAATGAATATCTTGCGAACCATACTTTGGGGATAGTTTTCATAGGCCTATATGTTTTTTACAACATTTTGGCCCCTTTTGTGACAAGTTTCGAGATTTTTACCGCTACTTATTTATTATGCTTTCTTAGTGAACATCGAACAGGTTGAGAGTTCTTTTTCTAGAAGGGGGGGGGGGGTAAAAAGCCATCACTTGAAAGTGATTATTGGACTACGACTGCATGGAGTGGGACTATGCTATTTCCACGCACTTTTCAAAAGGATTTGGAAATTCACATTGTGAAAAACGTATTGACTACAACGAAGTGTCCTTTTCAAGGAGATCGCTCTTCGGTTTATAGAATTGTCCATTGAGACTTAAGTACGGCTACTTTAAAAGCGAAGATGTAAGACCATACCAAGGACCCGCCCCGGACTCGGAACAAGGAACGGAGGCATTGGACCAGACGTTGTTTACACGATAAAGACGACTTCTGGTCGTGTGATTGCATTGTCAAAGAAACTGAAACTTTCTTTTTTTGCGACAGGTTGATAAGTGATTCATATGAATAATTGTGTATTTCATGTTTTTGATTCTTCGAAATGACCAAACCCTCTATTTTGCAGAAAATCAGATACAAACATGACTGCAATTACTTTGGTTAAAGGAAACCAAAACCTTCATACTAAGTTACTTTTATTGTAAAGTTTAAAAGATTTGAATAAAATCAGTGAAAATTTGAACAAAATCGGGCAAGGAATAAAGAAGTTAGAGCCTTTTGAAATGACTAGTCAGTAGAGGGCGGTATTCAATTTGATGACATCATCTGTGAACAACTCTCCATGCCTTTTGTACATAAAATTTCACAATTTTTGTGTTTTCTTCGTATTTATTTGTGTTCTTGATCCGACTTCATAACATGTGAAGTAGAATATCATTTTGCATTCTATATCTTGCTTTCAGGGGAGTACATTATCTCAATCACAAGCAAGAAGGAAAAACATGGAATTTGATGTACAAAAGGCATGGAGCGTTGTTCACAGATGATGTCATCAAATTGAATACCGCCCTCTAGTGACTAGTCATTTCAAAAAGATCTTACTTCCTTATTCCTTGCCCGATTTTGTTCAAATTTTCACTGATATTTTTCAAATATCTTAAACTTTACAATAAAAGTAACTTAGTATGAAGGTTTGGGTTTCCTTTAAAAATCAACTTAAAGAAATTTGAATGAAGCCCCTGGTCACCACCTATTGAAACCTGCAAAACATAACAATTCTATACTCCGAATATGATTTCTATGGGATGTAAAATAGGGCATGGAAACTGCCCTTGAGTGGATTTTACCAAAGTGTTTAAAGTGAATTCCAACGTGAGTGAAACCCTGCACACAGATACGGGTACATGGGACTACACAACTGCATGTGGCATCAAATTTCGTCTAAAGTTTCAAGGTATTGTCTGTCAAGACCTACTTGGAATTAAAGGCATTTCAGGGGGGGGGGTAATATTATGCAAGATATTATATAGGCCAACTACGTTCACCTTTTTTCTTGTTGTGTACTAAATATTAGTATATAACAAGAGAAAAGGCTAACCCTCACTTCTTACCAGTACTTTTCAATTGGGACAGCAAGGCTTCTCGTCATCCATATTAAATCCACATTCGAGGACAAACATGTTTGTCCAATGCGAATGCTTGTTATGTCATGCATAATCAGTCTTCAATGGAATCGTATTGTGCCTAAACCTCGTTGGAAACCCCTTCCCCAAGGAAAAAATGTTATTAACAAAAAACAGAACCCATTCCCCCCCCCCCAAAAAAAAAAAAAAAAATAAATAAATAAATTAATTAATTAATTAAAAAAAATACACACACACACACACACACACAACAACTAAACAACAACAAACACACAAAGCAAGGACACAGATACTACACATTGATCTAAAATCATTTCCAAATTAAAAATTTGCTGCGTGAGTGTCCCTTCTATTCCTGACCAGAAAATCTATCTGTCCTCGGGGTGAAAGGGGGAAATATATATAGAAGACCCCCCCCCAAAAAAAAAAAAAAAAAAAAAAAAAAAATCGTATGATTGATCTTTCTACATATTTTTTACGCCTTTGCAATGTTTATTCAGTCGGAAAATGGAAAAATACTCCAAAATGAAAATTCTCTTCATTTTGGGAGACTATTTCTCGTGTTCCAGAGGCAGTAAGTACCAATGTGCTCTTCGTCAACACAGAGTTCCACAATTACTCAATCTGTGGTCTAGAGTGAACAAGTGAATAGAGGGAATAGACACGGTGTTTTCTTCATAGCCACAGTGTACCGCAGTGTCACATATATTTCTATTTAGAGTGTCACAGAATATGTCACAGAGTGTCACACAGTGCGTAAAATAGTGTTTCGAAGTGTGTAAAATAGTGTTTCGAAGAGTGTGTAAAATAGTGTTTCGAAGAGTGTGTAAAATAGTGTTTCGAAGAGTGTGTCACATAGTGTCAAAGCTTGTAACAATCATGGTGTTTACACGTCGTCGTAAATCCTATACGAAATTGTTTCAAAATTCATAATGGCAGGTAACAGCGGTCACACAGAATGATGGATACACACTGTGATTCAATCTGATGTGGCCGCACTTTGTGACACAGATAAAGAAAAACATGTCAGAACACGGTGTTTCATTTAGTCAGTATTATGAAAACATTTCAGTGGTTATGCGTGTGTAATTCTAACTGCGAGCATTTTTTTTATCAGCCTGAATACGGTTTACTTCGATGTTTACCATGATTGATTTGCATCATTCAACGAACTTTCTTTCGTTTTGATATGTCTCTTGGGCGGCTTTGAACTTGTGATTGACCGTGTAATACTCCAATAAAAACATCCCGTATTTTCGGAAACCGTCACTTGGTTACGTCAAGAACTGTAGTAAAATCCTTCAACTTTGTTTATTTGCCGTTGCTCTCATAAAAGCGAAATTGTGCCAAGGCCAATATTACTCTGACCAAGAATTAAGAAAACGAAGACAGACAGAGAGAGAGATAGAGAGTACAATCATAACTTCCGAAGTTCTCTGAAACTTACGATTGATTTCATTCTGGCGCACGGCCCAAGGTAGTGGGTTTTATTATGACCTCGGCCTGTCTCAACCTGATTTGAAGATTACTTTTTATTTTCTTCTAAGGGTACGTTTATGCTCAACTTTTTCTGGCCAGACTGTAGTAAATCAGTTTGTTCGATTATGTAAAATATAATTTCTGATAGTCTGTGCATGGATGTGTTCTGTGTACAATTACTGTAATACAGTCGAACCTGTCTATAGCGACCGCCTAAAGGGAAACACAAAAAGTGGTCTTTGGAGACAGGTGGTCTTTGCAGACAGGTTAAAAATATTTTAGTACATGCTTCAATGAGAAACCATTTTCAAGGGAAACAAAAAATCTGGTCTTTGTAGACAGGTGGATTTTGTAGACAGTTGGTTTTTGTAGACATGTGGTCACTAAAGCAGGTTTGACTGTATACTCTTTACTGTTTATGATAGTGTTATCATTGTTTCTTTTTCTTTCTTAAACTGTGTCAATGTATTGAACTTGCATGAGGCCATGCGGTGGTATAAATGTTCCGAGGGCTGTGATTGGTCAAAAGCTATGGATACAATCATGACAATGTGTCGGCCTACATACATGAAAGCCTTTCCCGGGCATATACAAAAATGTGACAGGTCATCATCAGGACCTTTACAATCTATTGTATTCATTTGTGAGTATCATTACGTAATTTGTGAGTATCATTACGCAATTTCTGACTATTCCCCTTCCCCATCAGCAAGTACTCAACACAAATGAAAGAAAAAGAAAGGAGGTAAGTGTAACAGAGAGGTAGACAAAAAGATTTTTAAATAATTACCGTTGTAGACATTCCCCAACCCCTAACATCATCACTCCACCCCCCCCCCCCCCACACACACACACACACAATTGTCCACGACAGGAGAAACGCTTATCCTTCTTTCTGAATAACAATGGCAGAACTTGTGTTGTTTCAGTTTCAGTTTCAGATTTTATTTTTTTATTTCCAACAGAACAATCAATATAATTTTTTTTAAATCGATGTAGGAAAGAATTTGCTACCCTGTATAGGGATGGCAGAACAATAGCAGATTTAGGAAGGGGGCGGCGGCAGAGCCAGACCGTGACCACCCCCTCCCCCCCCCCTTCCTCCCGAAACCCATCTGACATTAAGTACTTGCAGAAAAATGCCCCCCTAAATTGCTTGGAATTATGCCTTCTTTGCCAAACGCTGAATTCGCGCCTTGTACGCATAAATTATGATAGGTTAATGTCATGAACACATTTTTAAAACCCCACTGCACTACTTATAGCTACTTGCGCCCTCTATATATCAAACAATGCCTAAGTGGTGACCGTTGGTCCCCCATAGTCCCCTTTTTCTCATGTTAATTGAGAGCTGATTTGATGAGATAACCACCTGTCAGTGACCATGCAGGGAGGTCTAATCCCTCCTGGCCAAACTAGTGCAGATAGTCTTTAAACAAATGAAACAAATGAATATTGATGTTCTTCATGCAGACGTAGAGTCGCTGGCGGATCCGAGGGGGGTGGGGGCTTTGGGGGGGATGGCAAGGGGGGGGGTGCAAATTTTCAATTTGTTGAGGGCCCCCAAAAAAATTCCTGTGACTGACTAAATGAATGTGTTTTGTTCGAGTTGTTATCTTCCTATACGCCGTCACAGTTGGTCTGGACAATGAATCAATGATGACCATTGACCTTCGTCCATTAACCTTTAATCAATGCAAGTTAGACCAAGACAATGCAATGCGATATTGCCTGTCAGTATTAAACTCATTGTGATTTGCTAATGAGGTGAAGAGCCTTTTGCTGGAAAGAATCAAAGTAGGCCGGGTTCAACTTCATAACAAGATACAAACTAAGTTTTGCTCCCCAATCAATAGCTGAAAGGCAATAGCAGCATTATGGTAACTGTAAACTGGTAAATATTAACATGACAGTACATTTAAGAGAGCAAACATGTTAACATATAGGCACACAATGCTGGTAAGTGCAGGCTCACTGTAATAGGATCAAGCGGCATAGGCGCCGGAAGTGTGGGGGGGGGGCAGGGGGGGGGCAGTTGCCCCCCCCCCAGTAAAAAAAGTGGGGGGAACGCATTTTTGCCCCCCCCCCAAAAAAAAAAGCCCCCCCCCCCCTCCAAAAAAAAAAAAAAAACAGTGAAGGAGTAAACATGGTTTGTATTTTTAATCCAAAAGAACGTAACAATAATAAAAACTTAAATTAAATCACATATACAATTCCATTCAAAGAAAAAGGAAAGTTCACAGGAATTAAATGTCATAAGGCATTGCGCATGCCACCTACATGCCATAAGTATTGCAACATGATGAAATTCGTTAAATTTGTGGTTAAATTTGTGTAGATGGGAACATTGATAACGCCAAATATCGAGATATTCTGGACGCCCACTTGTTTCCATCCATTGCTAACATCTTTGGCAACGCGCAACACCCGTTCGTCTTCCAGGATGACAACGCACCGGCACACAGGGCAGCCAGGATGGACCAATGGTATGACGAAACTGGCGTCAACAGGGTGCAGTGGCCGGCGCAATCACCAGATGCTAACCCGATAGAGAATCTGTGGGATGACATCAAGAGAGCCAACACCAAAGACCGACCAACCACGAGGGAAGGTTTGGTCCGCTCTATCTTCAGGGCCTGGGGCAGCATCACCCAAGAAAGATTGCAAGGACTCTACGCGACGATGCCAAGAAGGATGCGCGCCATCATTAGAAGGCGAGGATATCCAACAAAATACTAGAGACTCGTGAATCTTACATGAAAAATGACTATTGATATATCAATAAAATGTGCCTGATAGTATGATAAAAAATGATGCACTACATATTCATTAAAACAGCACTCATTTTCATGTAATTATTTGTCTCCTGTGTAATGTGTGTGTCTATGTTGCAATACTTTTGGCACGGGAGGGTACACGGTATTTATCAATGGAGGTGTCTATAATAGCGATACGCGCATATCGCATATTGTGCGAGAATGGGAAAGCGTGTCCGTTTTTTTGTTATAGGGGTGAGAAGACATGAGCCCCTAAACGCTGGCGTACTGATATGGGGGGGGGGGGGGGTGATGTATTTCTTATTCGAAAAAAAGTGATTTACAAATGTTGATGTTGTGACATGATTTTCCGGCATTTTTTCTCCATTTTTTTTGTAAGTCATACCTTTTTATGCGTTTGTTGGAAAATAAGAAATTCTCAAATTACAGTCGGGCGAAATACGCTTATTTAGAAGCCTTTATGTCATGGTCTGCAAAGTGGCTGGGCTCGCCAAGAACCAGTATAATTTGGCGTTACTCGTTACCAAAGGTATTACTTCCGGATCTTTCGGAAGTCAATTGGTCATTTAGTCGCGTTCCGTTCTTCCTGCTTTTGTCAAACGTTTCCTTCGATTGAATTTGAACTATTGTCTACCATACAACGTGAGAATATTGTTTCACTTTATTTTAATAGTACATCTACTGATTAGCATCGGTTATTACAGGTATGATGACAAGCAATCCCAGAAGATAGTATCTTACGATAAAAACGAGGAAGTGTCAGATAGCAAATACCATGCACTGTACGCATGTACCGTATGTGCTACGATAATGATACAAAGAAGATAACATTGTACATCATTATTTTGGAGGGAGGAACTATTTATGAGCTTGAATAATTGGTTTAATCAAAACTATTTCCCTAGTTTAATAGCTCATTAACTAATCAAAAGTTGACAATAGATTATTGTTTATATAAAGGTTTGTCCAATTCGACTACGGCCCATAATTATCGTAAGTGGTCCAAGTTATAACGTGCCATGAATAAGTTGCAGTAAGTATCAACCCCAAGCTCGATTTAAATTGCAGAAATTATTTAATATAATAAAAGAAACAAAATAACTAATGAACTGAAAATTAATTGATTTTATAGATGCAAGTCTTTGCATATATTAATTCAGTTAAGAACTCTGGTGATTTATTTTTTGAAGATGTGGACTTTAGCGTTCAGTTTTATATGATGTTGTGTTCATAGTCAGTAAAAATAAGCCTATGAATTTACAAACATTTTAGCCAATCACCAAGGATTTCACGTCACGAATGTTTATATCATACGAAAATTAGTTCCCGTTTGTTAAATATAGTCTCTCCCTAATAGCCAAAGTTTCTCATGTAAATAAGAGCTGAAACAAAAGACTAATGAATAGACAACATAATCAATCATACATGCAACACACACAATAACTAATTAGTGAACCAACATCTTAACTACCAGTGCTATATAGTTGACAAGGTTTTGGCAGCTTTGCAACAACCGACTTATATTTCCCAAGTTTAAATAAGTTCATACCGTACTTTATACTTGGTATGATCTAACAGATTTGTATGAATGTATTTTCAATGTTTGACACTGCCTAAATGGAAATAAATCTTGTCATTTTATTCAAATAATAACACACACCGCCCTCTCAGACCATACACATACATTGTAATGTAACGTCATATTCACCTTCACATATGTTTGCCGATACGATAATACAATATACACTTCCATGTTCTGTCATCCACACAATCAATATCACAAGTATAATGGACACTTTGCGCTTTTAGGAATTTGTTTGCAGTGAAATACTTTATTACCGTAATATCGTAGCACTACATACTTTGTAAGATTGAGTAAGATTTAACTATAACAATAATTGGAAAGTATGATCAAGACTGGTCAGTAGAAAGTTATCCATTGGATACTGTAATAGAAAATAATATCCGAGAGACTATAATCAGCTTTAACCACATTAGAAATGAGTAGTAATCAATACATCCCAAGTGTATCCATGCAATATACTTGATTTTCTATGTTAGCATTATGGTAGCCGGGATATTTATCCAAGATGAAAAGAATGCAGAGCTCGAAATTAGTTTATGAAAAATAATTTCCGAAATTGAAATCCTTGCTGCGACTGAATTATTTTATTCTGCCATCTTTTGAACGTACTACAAAATATATAAAGTAATCCCTCCCGAAATATAACCTCTATAGATTTACATTGTAATCAATTACAATCTTTAGAAACTCCTTCGCCGATTTCATCATGAGTCCTAAACGAGGACGTAATGTTTTTTTGATGGAATGAGGACGTGATCAATGACGTGGATGACTCCGTTGGTGGTCGGGATGTCGGCTTGAATCACACGGCTTGCTTCTAAACGGTCTTGGGCCTTGTTCAGAATAAATTTTCCTGTAAAGAAAGTGATGAGAATTTCGAAGTTGGCTTGAGAGAAATCAGGAGACGGAGTGAGGATTAAAATCTTAGACGCCCAAAAATAATGTAGTTATGTTTGATGCAAATATAGAAAATGTTCAATCATTTTGCCGTTGGTAACAGTAACAAATCGATTAAAGGGCAAAGTTACATACCACTTTCTCAAGTTTAATGACTGACCAATGTCAGAAAGGGAATGAGATCTGGAGAATTGTTAGGGTTGAGCTTAGCAAGTTTGAAGAAAAACCTATTAAACACATTCAGAAGTTTAGATATCAAAATATGAGATGTATGCAGGACTACACACCAACAGGGATAAACTTGTATTTGGATGACGGGGGCCCTGTAAATGTTTACATGGTAAGTACCGAGAAGGTTAATTCATACATGATCGAATTGCCAATAATATTTTTCCTTTTCCCCCAACATCAGTTCATAAATTTGCTTATTCTTCGTTCCTACATCTACCCAATTTTTTCTGTAACGATTTTTCCGAGCTATTTAGAAATAAGTTCCCCAAACGGAAGTAGAAGGGAAAGCGAAGTCTTTCTGTATATAAGGCTCTTTTTTTGTTGGGGGGGGGGGGGTATTCTCGTTCTGGAAGCTATACAATAAATGCATATCATCTTCAAAACTCGGATCAAAAGACGTACCGTTTTCAATGCTGACTGAGATCTCGTCTCCCTGAGAGGCCATGATCCTCTGTCCTGATGAGAATGAGGCAGAGTATCTGACGTCAGAGATCACGTGGTATTTGAGCAGGTTTTGTAGTTTGGACTTTTCTTTCTTGAGGTCATCAAGAACACCAGGTGGAAGTGCGTGGAAGGCAGCGTCGGTGGGCACAAGAACCGTGACGGGGTCGGTAACTGGAATGGAAGAATAAGAATATTGACCCGAAATGCTTTACTTAAAATACCAATTAAGTATAAAATGGTTCCGATTCTATTAACGGGGTATTACTACGTATTTTCAATTATAATATTGTTCATCTGAAGAATATATATATTTTTTTAAAGGGTTTAGATTTGTTGAAGCGATTTGAAATTGTTGACGGACGTTTATCCGGAAATGGGAATCGTGAAACACATATTTGATGCAAGGGAAACTATAGAGATTTTTTAAATCAATCTTTCAAAATAAAAATACGGGGAAGTCGAGTGCACTCGTTTAATAAAGGGAGACGTTACTTACTTTCAAGTTCTTTCTCGAGTCCGGCTTGTTTCAGGAGATCGACGATGATGGAGAAAGCTTGGTTGTCGACCACGGTCTCGACAACGTTACCGACTGGAAGTGGAAAGATGACCTTGTCGACTACGTGAATGATTCCATTACTAGCCATCTTATCGGCGTCAATGATTCGAGCTCCATTTACGGTGACAATCTGTTTAAACATAAATTATATTATATTCATGTGTTTGTCTATATAAACATAAACAAAGGCAGTCATACTTCTTGTAGGAATGTGTATGATGCAGTTTCCGAAAAAAATGACAACTATGCCGACATATTGTTTAGAGCCAACATAAATACACGGGAGGTATATATTTGAATAGAAGCTCGGCATTCTTTTATGAATGATTTCTTAATGAATGCAGAAAGACTCGAATTGCTAGAGTCGAATATTTTGATTTGATGGAACCTAATGCATTTTTAAATATTAACTACTGACCTTCTTCACCTCTTTATAGACGTTGAATCGCAGCTTGGCGCCATTCAAGCTTTGGACCTTCTGGTTGTTGGTGATATCTGTAGACCGGATCATACCTGGAACGACCCATGCCTGACAAGTTGCTTTAGAGACGCAAGGTCTGGGTTCAGTGTGTTGGGGAGTTCCTGCCTCCATTTCCTGACAGCCTCGTCACTGGGCAGGCACAACGTCACGGATGCTGCAAAGATATTTGTGAAAATGGTTATGGTTTAAGGAAAATAGAAATAGTGATTAAATTTGTGTGTTACTCGGGAATGGAATCACCAATTCCATAAAGACACAATTCAAAGTAGAGCCCTCCTGCATCTATTGTATGTTAATTATGCATTCAATATATTTTTTTAATTTCGTGTATTATCTGTATAACATTATATGCACTTTTATTGTATCAAACCATGTTATGTTCATGAAAATGTATGATGAAAGATGTAAGATGCAGAAACCAATAAATCAAATGAAATCAAATAATGTTCAGTACGTCAAAGTGCAAATGACACGAAGCATACAGTATTGTGCATATATTTTGGTGCCAATATTGCGCTGATCTTTCCTATTCAGAAGGAGTAAAATAATTTCAATAGTGTTTTTTGCAGGTGAAGCGAAAGAGAAATGCTAATTTACAAAGCTCTAGGATGATCTGCCTCAGGTTAACCTGCTCTGCGATAAGAGCCGCCTCAACGAGCCCTAGAGCAGGTAACATGTCGATGACATCACCCTGGCTGGACACGTCAATAGGACTGTAGAGCAACTTCGGAGACTGCTCGAACATCCTTTTCAGGTACTCGGTGGCCGAGATGTCTCTATTCTGCTGCTTGACATCGTCGGGTGATAGAATCATAGGGTTGGCGACGGCTGCCCCGACGAAGACGGCTAGGAAAACTACGACAGACTGCATGGTTGAGCTGTTGATTGCTTGGTAGTCGAGCAGAGAAGCAGAGAGACGTTCGACAAGCTTGGACCCACTAAAGACGAGGTGTGGCGAAGAAATCCAAGCACCACTATTTATACCCTTGCTTCGCCATCTCATACCACAAAATTACAGATACTTGGTGAATTCCCCGCATATTTCCGCCAAGACGCTAAAGAATAGACCGCTGCAGAAATGTATTCAAACATAAGATACATACCACTTCGACAATGGTTCAATGTGGACGAAAGAAAGGCCACTCATGCCTATCCGAGTCCTCATTAGGGACTTTTAGATTTACACGACGAGAGCGTGGACTGCCGCGTGTGACATTGTGTTAAGGCACTGGGCCGTGCCCAGCAGTGCCTTAAAAGGACGTCACATTACCTTAAAAGGATGTCACGTGTGGCGGTCCACGTTCTCGTCGTGTAAATCTAAAAGGCCCTTATATTCCATGTTCACGACTAGGACTCTTACTATTAAAAAAAAAACATGTAGAAGTGTGACGGCATGCGGGCCAGGTCGTCAAGGTTGCTGGTTCCAAACAATGTTTTGTTAAACAATGGCGTGGTGATCACACCAGCCCCAAACATTGAATTCGCCCTGCTCCAGCCCGTTGCTTGAATGATTTTGCAGTGAACCTCATGCGCAGGCTGTGTTGTTTAGAACCAGTAACCGGGTAGACGTGCGAGTATGACGTTAGCATCTTGGTACTCTATTCATTCGTTTAACCAAGGAGTTTTAAGAGATGGAGTAATATCTAGCTCATTCCCTTTGTACCATCTTCGATGCCGCCAGGAGAAAATATATTCAGGATTGTAAAATGTTACTACTTTTCACAAATTAAGAATGCTGTTATACAATGTGTGCAAATATCTTGACACAATTAGGTTTTTTATATCGATTTTCCCCTTGTTAGTTCATATAAAAAGTGAAATACTAACGATATTTCTTTGTGAAAAAAATTACTTCTCAAGCTTTCCAAATATATTGGCGGCTTCGAACCTCAGACATCAAAGGTAACAGCACACCTGTATATTCTATTGTGCAACCTTAGAAAACGGCAGCTGCTTGGAATAATTTGTTACCAGTTGGGACTCCGGCTCTTAAAGCTTCTTGACTTTAGGCCTACTATAGGATGATGACATAGATCTGAGCATTTTCAGAATGCTCCAAATCATGGACGGCCATGTGCGTTCTTAATATTCAAACATTCTCTCGGATTACAAAACCATTTAAGATCGTTAGCCGTGAGTCGGCGCCCATTTACAGCTGTTCACATCATGATGATCAATCAAACCATTCTCGTATTCTTCAAATTATTCTCACGTTACATTACGAAAATGGCCTATTGTCGCAATTTATTCACATTATTCACACGAATTATTCACACGAATTATTTCATTTCACCCTGTTACGAATAATTGTATCTCATAAGTCAGAATTCAAATTGCATACATTGGTTGTTGCTAGGTAGGACAAACATCTTGGCTTCCCCTACCTAACAACACGTAATAATGCAATTCGCTTTCTGACTATTGAAACTATTCGTATCAGGTGAATGAAATAATTCGTAACGAGGCACTTGAGTATAAATTTGGTTACATTACGAAATGGCATATTGGGACATTCAATGTAAACAAAACATGTGAAAGCTAGGTTCATGATTTGAAGCATTTCCTAGAATGGTCACTTATCCCATTATCTTTGTCACTGTTAAAGGTTGGAGAATTAAATAGGTTTTGTTTTTCAATAGTCACAATGCGAATTGCAGATATTATTTGTTGCTAATCCAAGCAAGACTGAGCAAGTTTATACATTCTATTGTCAAATGTAACCGCTATCAAAGAGTTTGGGTCTGATGGGATCTTTTTAAAAAAGTACTATGAATAGAATTCTCAAAATATTTCCCTTCCTGTGGTGCGAGTTGGAGGGAACAGGGTTTAAATAGTGGTACTTGATTTCTTCGCCATACCTTGTCTTTAGTGGGTCCAAGCTTGTCGAACGTCTTCTCTGCTTCTCTGTCCGACTACCAAGCAACCAACGGCTCAACCATGCAGTCTGTCGTCGTTTCCTAGCCGTCCTCGTCGGGGCAGCCGTCGCCAGCCCAATCATTCTATCACCCGACGATGTCAAGCAGCAGAATAGAGACATCTCGGCCACCGAGTACCTGAAAAGGATGTTCGAGCAGTCTCCGAAGTTGCTCTACAGTCCTATTGACGTGTCCAGCCAGGGTGATATCATCGACATGTTACCAGCTCTAGGGCTCAATGAGGCAGCTCTAATCGCAGAGCAGGTTAACCTGAGGCAGATCCTCCTAGAGCTTTGTAAGTTCCGTTTCCCTTTTTTTTTAATAACTTCACTTTACCCAATATTCGATACAGTACCAAATTTCCTCTTCTTAAGGATAATTTTTTTCACATTAGTTGACTGTATTTAAGTCACTTCCGTCTTTGCGGCAACATATCGTCGGTTTCACTTGATGAACCCCAATATATTTGTATTTCTAATTCTAGACATCTCTTTCTGGTTATTTGAAACTTCTAAATACGGCATGAGGTTATATTTTAGGAATGAAACATTAAATTTGTCTAATGCATTATTTGGTTGCGTCTCCGGTTTAAACAAGTAAAGTGTTGCCTTAAAGTTCAAACAAATCTCACATTCAATATTCATGAACCCAACCCTGATTTTCACTTTGAAGGCATCATCGGTCACATTGTGCCTACCCAGTGACGAGGCTGTCAGGAAATGGAGGCAAGAACTCCCCAACACACTGAAGCCAGACCTTGCATCTCTAAAGCAACTTGTCAAGGCATGGGTCATTCCAGGTATGATCAGGTCTACAGATGTCAGCAACAAACCAGAAGGTCCAGAGCTTGAAATGGCGCCAAGCTGCGATTCAACGTCTACAAAGAAGTAAAGAAGGTGGTAGATTATTTGAAAATGCATTAGGTTTACATCATCAAAATCTGACTTCATTTATTAGTTTTCCATGTTTTTGAGACTTCGTAAATCTACGACTCGAGCAAATTACAGTCTTTCAGCATTCGTTAAACATTCATAAAAGAATGCCGAGCTTAAATTCATTTGTATACCGCCCGTGAATTTATCTTGGCTTGAATTTTTTTATCAACCGGTTTTTTTTGTCCGGATATTGCTCCACACAGCATTAAAACAATGCTATAAAATGTACAGTATTGATTTTGTTTATGGTTTTATAGCTGAACACATGAATATGATATTTCTGTTTTAAACAGATTGTCACCGTTAATGGAGCTCGAATCATTGACGCCGATAAGATGGCTAGCAATGGAATCATTCACGTAGTCGACAAGGTCATCTTTCCACTTCCAGTCGGTAACGTAATCGAGACCATGGTTGACAACCAAGCTTTCTCCATCATCGTCGATCTCCTGAAACAAGCCGGACTTGAGGAAAAACTGAAAGTAAGTTCTAACATCCCCGTTTATTAAACGATTGACTCATGAATTCCCCGTATTTTATTTTGAAAGATTGGTTTAAAAATGTCTAGTTACCCTTGCATCAAATATGTGTTTCATGATTCCCATTTCCGGATAAACGTCTGTCAACAATTTCAAATCGCTTCAACAAGTCTAAACCCTTTTTTCATTTGTAATATTCTTCAAATGAACAATATTATAATTGAAATACGTAATAGTATTACCCGCCCGTTATCATGGAATCGGAACCATTTTATACTTGATTGGTAGTATAAGTAAAGCATTTCTGGTCGATATATTATTCTTCCATTCCAGTTACCGACCCCGTCACGGTTCTTATGCCCACCAACTCTGCTTTCGAAGCCCTTCCATCTGTTGTTCTTGATGACCTAAAGAGAGAAAAGTCCAAACTACAAAACCTGCTCAAATACCACGTGATCTCTGACGTCAGATACTCTGCCTCATTTTCATCAGGACAGAGGATCATGGCCTCTCAGGGAGACGAGATCTCAGTCAGCATTGAAAACGGTACGTCTTTTGATCGGATTTGTTAGATGACATGCATTTATTGTAGCTTCCAGAACGAGACTATCAAATCACTACAGTTTATGGACCATAATTATGACTCGACTTCAGAGGCCCAAAAAACTTATTCAGAAACACTTAGGTAGATACAGAAACAAAAAGAGTGATCCAATTCATGAACTGGTGTTAAAAATTTACCATTTGCAATGGGTCATGTTTGATCTAATCTCTGTTTTTACAATCGTAAACTTTTTTCCTAATTCTTCTGTTACCCGATGTTTTGAGTTACTGTTGCAATAAAATTAACCACATTTACGAATGTTTCCTCCACAAAGATCTAAACCATAGTGTCAGTTGACTTTCACTAAGCCCGGTCTCCCGATTTTTCTCAATTCTCATGATTACTTCATTTACAGGAAAATTTGTTCTGAACAAGGCCCAAGACCGGTCCAGAAGCAAGGCCGTGTGATTCAAGCCGACATCCCGACCACCAACGGAGTCATCCACGTCATTGATCACGTTCTCATCCCATCACAAAAACATTACGTCCTTGTCTAAGACTTCATGATATAAATTCGGCGGCCTTAAACACCTTTTGGGAATAATTCAATAAATTGATTGATTCATACTGTGATAGGCCTATCAAAATGTTGTGTTGGTAGCTGCTGTAATTATAAATGTGTATGCTATGTTCGACAAAATTCACTGTAATTTTACATTGGAGAAAATTCTTCCAACAATGTAGAACTCTCACCAACATTATTTATTGAATTCTGCCAAACACTGATTTTCGACAATACACGTTCATGTCGAAAGAATTCATTGAAGCCGGAATCGAATCTATATAATTTTCCCAAAACACAACCTGTACGAGTTGGAAAATTTCTGATTAAACAATGATTTAATCATTCTGAAAGTGTGAAATATTTAGAAAATAAATCGATTTAGATGCAAACATCTCGTTTCGATGTTTTAATTTTGTAATCAACAGAAAATAAGAGCGAGTGTTTGGTTGTATTTTTGGTGGCGTATATTATAAGAGCATGTGACGAGCAAGGTGATAACCGAGTGGTCACTTGATATGGATTGAGAAGTCTAGTTTGAGAACTGGTGACTGTCGTGAGATGCTTGATTGATTAATATTAGTGATAATATTAATCATTTAATAAATCAAAGTACTATCGATTTTTCAATACCCCCCCCCCCCTGAAGTCGTGCATTACATTTTAATTCCAGTAATATCCGTTTATACTTTGAAAAAGGGGTAGACCTATTTATCTTTCACTGAAACCATATTTTGAAAACTAGCATGTTATGGCCCTTTATGACAGAAATTGATTAAACATACGTTCTTTATCATAATGATAAACACTTTTCAAATTCATGAACGGAGTATGAGCTCTTGAGTAGTCGACATCATGAATGAATAGATTCTTTCACAAGTCAAAATTTTGATACAAACGATAAGGGTACAAATCAAATGTGTTCATTGATGAAAATATCGACCTTTCTTTTTTACGTTCCATACAAATCTCATTTCCTGACCTAATAAATAAAATGTAAAACAATTGTGAATGATTTGGGAGTTTTGAAAGTTAACCTTCTTCCAATCATTGTTTTGTAATGGTCGATAAACCCGATTAAATCGGAAGTTCATTCAACAACAGGAATACTGGATACATTTTATCACAGGCGTAGGCCTTGTGTAGTACATGTGAATAGAATTGGATTGAAATACAAGCCTTATGGATTAATTACATAATTACTCTATACTTATATTCTGTATAGGTATACCATCGCTTTGGGGCCTTTTCATAATTTATGGGAATTCTGCTTAGGACACAATACAATTCGTTGATACTACAAGACAGTCGTGTACCTCCCTATATATTTCTCTTCCCTATTCACTCTTTATCATTTTTGTTTGAAACTCTCAATTCTATTTGTTTGTTATCATATTTGCATCTTAGCATTCTTGATATTCATGTCCCTTGTGTGTTTGTTTTTCAGAATTATTTTTTTGTTGGTGGGGGGGGGGGGCGGATGGGGGCGCATTAAAAAAGTGTGGAAAAAAGGGCAGAATTCTCTCAAAACCGGGTTGAGGGGAGATTGTATAGCCCCATGTTCTGTAGACCTATTCTGCTTGACTATACTTATCACTTGTATTACTTGTTCATGTCTATTTTTTCTTCTTATGGGCTTTGAAACAGGTAGGGGCCTACGCCCCCTCCCCCTCTCTCACTCTATCCCGCTCTCTCACATCTCCCCCCCCCTCTCTCTCTCTCCTTCCCTTCTCCCCCTCTCTCTCTCTCTCTCTCATCTTCCCCTCTCTCTCTATCCCTCTCTCTTCCTCTATCCCCCTCTCTCTCACTCTCTCTCTCATATTATATTCCCCTCTCTCTCTCTCTCTCTCTCTCTCTCTACCCTCCCTCTCTCACTCCCGCTCTACCCCCACTCTCTCTCTCTCTCCCCCTCTCTAAACATGTAGGATATTGATGAGGAAATATTCAGTAACTCGGCCATATATTGGTGAAAAAAATCACTCCCATTGCTATCATAACAGGTCAAGCACATTGTCTCTGAACCAAGAGAGGATGGGTGTAACTTCCGATCTTTAACAAAATAAACAATGTACTGTATAATGTACTATCATTACTGCGGTTATTACCATCGAATTAAAGTGACTTTGCTATCCTCATACGTTATGTTATGTATTTACATTATGTAAGCGTTATTACGTCAAACAGATTTGTATTTGAATAACATTCGCACGAATCCTAATTTCAAGCGACCAAAGAGCCATATTCATATTTTAAGATGATAAATATTTAGCTTTTTAAAAATATAATCTCTACTATTTTCTGCACCTCATACTATTTTCAAGAGAATAAACAGCTGAACTAACTTCCTGATGAAATTTCTCCTTTAAACATTATCACATTGAATAAATTATCATTAGCGGAACCAAAACATTGTTTGAAACGTTCATAACAAGGTTGAAATCAAGGCGGATCGCATATAGCTCGTCTTTTATTGACAAAATTATAATTATTTTTAGTCCGAACTAAATTCCCACGGTCACATTTCTTGTGAAACTGTTTTATTTCATCTGTCAACAACAGACATGCAAATTATACGTTGTAAGAGGGTTACCTTTATTTTTTCGTCTTTAATTTGATTCCCACGTGCTTTATTCCACATTCAATAATTTGTTTTATCTGTAATTAGCACGTCAACGGTTTTCTATGG
This sequence comes from Strongylocentrotus droebachiensis, assembly GCA_035222895.1. NCBI lineage: Eukaryota > Metazoa > Echinodermata > Echinoidea > Camarodonta > Strongylocentrotidae > Strongylocentrotus > Strongylocentrotus droebachiensis. Next base: position 26,816 of record JAVYIG010009873.1, read on the forward strand.
ATGAGTATGATGCTATGGGAAGACAAATGATTCTAGGACAACCAATTCCAATTGACTACCAGCCCGGATAACTGCCATCAGAACAACACGCCACCCCCAAAGACAGCTACCCCGGGACAACTGCCCCCATATTGAAATCGTATGTGGGGAAGGGGGTGGGGCTAATCACTCGTTTTTTGCAGAAGTTATAGTAGAATTCATTTTGTCCTGGTTTTTTATGTTTTAAACCTATACTCCATAAATGGAAACAGTGATAGTTCTGTCATGCAAAATTAATGGGACGGTATATAAACGACGCTCCGCAGATAGAAAATACAACTAGTCCATACAATACTGCCCTCAACAGTGAAAATGTAGTTACTGAGATATGATGATTTTATTTATTGTCAACAATAATACAAAATCGTGCTCAAATAAATCTATAGCATGTATTGACATGACTTTGTAACAAAAATAGAAAATAAAAAGATATTTGCAATATAAAAATACGTTATACTGTAATTCTATATTTAAAACAATTTAAAAATGATATATAGAAGATATACATAGATGATCAATTGTGAAGAGAATTAAAGAACAACATTTTCCGATTTGTTAAGAAACTCTAAAACTAAGCCTAACTTAAACATTGAGAAACAAATATATGGAAAAGGGTAAGAAAGAGAAGAGGGGGCGATAGAAAGACAGACAGATACAGAGAGAGACACAGACAGTTGAGAGAGAGAGAGAGAGAGAGAGAGAGAGGATCATAGAGTTAGAAATCTGATCATGTTTACTTTTATAGCATGAAAATGTCGCTATCCTTTCAATATTATCTTGCTTCGAAAAATATTGAGATAAAAAATGAAAGACTGATTTAGTACATGCATATATACATTATTGTTGGTAAGGCTATATTCCATGTGATTAATAGTACTGTGATTAATAAAACGTTTATGTAAAAGAAAGAAAGACTGAAAGACCAACTCATTTTATCCACCTTTTCGCTGATAATTACCACAAAAAACCCACGAAATATAGTACTGTTATATATAACAGAATTGTAATTAAAATGAAAATAGAAATTTAAAATGCCAATGAATATGTCATAAAGTAAATCATTCAACGCATTCATACCCAAATGGAAGTAAAAACGTCCACAATCAACACTGTTCTTTGAAAACTTAAAACATGAAATAATTACACTGCTCAGCCATGATAGTAAACATTATATATACGCAATATTATATTAGACCCTGCCTGACGTAGAATGGCAAAACGCAGTTACGTAATCCATTATAGATGAACGCCCTATGTTATATATCTATTCAAGCAAGACTTTAGAAACCAATACTTAAGCCCAACCCTATATTGAAACAAATAATCATAAGATAGTCCAATAACTTCTTATTTTACTTTTATCGTGAGGATTTGTTTTTCTTTTGCCAAATTAGGTTTTGAAGGGGGACGTCTCCCTGCGACCCCCCCCCCCCCACACACACACACACACATACACATACACGCACGCGCACACCAATCGGCCTATGATTACTGGTAATAAATTGGTATACAATTAATTTAGACTTAATATTTGAACCTTTTCGCTTTGTTTGATATTCTTCTTCTCGGTTAAGCGTTGCGTGCCGTGGATGCATCATCACCGTGCCTTCCAAGTGAGGAGGCTCGGTTCGCCTGGGACCTTGTCCCCACCGAATTATAGATGACCTCGCTTGCTGCTACGGTCGTACCTGCGCCCGAACGCACGCTGGGGATAGTCATCATGTAGTGCTCCTGGTCGCCCCGCGGTTCGAATCCCTCATTGATCACGCTGCTCACACGGCTGGCTGGCCGGGAGTTCCGAACCACAGAACGGTCGCTGCCCATAGAGCTACGGCGAGGTTCAGATCGAGCGCCATCTTGTGTCTTTAGCCAGGAAGTGACGGAAGATCGTCCTGAAGAATTCTTAGTGTAGCCTCGTGAACCCATCTCACTACCTGTTATGATAATGTATCGAAAATAAATTCTAAAACTTAGTTGGTGTTACAAATTAATGTGAATGGTTATGTGCCATTTTCTCTAACTCCTTTAAACTTTAACAAAAATTGAAAGAAGAAGAAGAAAACACCACAAAAAACAAAATATCGATTCCTCATGCTGTTTTTCATTTGTTGATATATATACAGGAGGGGATAGGGTATTCTGGTTTAACCTTCAAAAGAACCCTTCTTACAAATTGAAAAGTGTTTTATCAACCATGAGAGTTTTGTTAAGTGGCTCCCTTGTCTGAGCGTGCACAAGGATGGGAGTATACTATAAACTGCAGCTCGTAACTGCGTCATCGATCAAATAAGACAAACACTGATTTTAAGACTTTAATAAATGATTTTAATAAATGTAGAACAAAAAAAATAAAGGAGAATAAACTCGCCTCTTCCAGGTTTGTAGAGCACCATTGGTCCAGCCGGGCCGGGTACGACAGCAAACGAATGCTCGCTGTAGGCGGGCGGCGGGAGGCTTCCGGAGATAGTTACCGGCGGCCCCTTCCGAAAATCAGAGCTACCAAGATCGTCACCATCTCCGTCCCCAGGAGCGTAGCCGTACTTCGTCGACGGCGGTCCGTACTCTCCAGATGGAGCTCCGTAATGCGTTGAAGGGGAAGAGCCGTATTTTGATCTGTAATTCGCCATGCTGCTTGCATCAGAAAAGGGCGGTCTGTCTGATCGTGGGGGAGCTTTCGATGTAAATAAAATTAAAGAAAATGAAAGAAGACCATTATTTAGTTAGTTTCTTCAGAAAAGTTTATGTTTGTCTTCATTTAAAATTAATCTGCGTTTAGGGACCCCTTTCACTCAAAGATTGAATTGAAATAATGCAACATTCTTTCTACATCTTTTTTTAAAGATAATCAATGATACCATATTCAATGATATCGGCGAGACAAATTGTTTCACCACTTTTAAACTTTATTTATATGCCCTAAATTATCACCTCCCCAAGATTAGAACGATATGTATGAAAAGTTCACTATTTTTTAAAGGACCATTAATATGGAATAGTATACCTCAGGAAATAAAAAAATGCAAAACTCTCAATCTTTTTAAAATTAAATATATTAAACAGTTTCTGTTAAATAAGTATAATAATCAGTATTAATAGCATGGGCTAGTTTGACACTTTTTTTTTACTCTGATCGTACATGATAATATGTTTTTTGTTGTTTGTTCTGTTCTTTTGTTCTTGATTCTTTTTTTCCTGTATGTGTGTTTTAACGGGTAGGCTTTCATATAAGGAATCCCTCCTTTCTACCTATCCCAAATGCTCTCATAAATTGCCGTTGTAATTTGCTATCACTTTCTTGTTTTTGTATTATTCCATTCTGTACTTGTATGTTTTAAATGTTTTCATGAAGAGTCTTGAATAAACTTTGAATTGAATTGTACACAGGGGCGGATCTAGCTTTTTGCTAAGGGGGGGGGTTTGACCAAAATAATGACGATGCGGAGCATCGTCCACGAGCCGCGAAGTGGCGAGCCGATTTTTTTGGGGGTGTTTATTTGAACCCCGTAAGTGATGTTTTCCTGGCATCTATTAACACAATTTTTTTCTTTCTTTTTTTCTTTCTTTTTTTCTTTTTTTTCCTTTTTTTTTCCTTTTTTTTTTTTTTTTTTTTGGGCCGCCCAAGGGGGGGGGGGGGTTTAAACCCCCTAAACCCCCCCGTAGATCCGCGCCTGGTACAGGACATTGAACTCCGAGATCAGCGCGCGCTGCGTTACAGAAGCACAATCACTCTGTCAGGGCCACCATAGAGGGCAGTCGTCCATTAGTCAATCCAGAGCATAGTTGACCAACCCGATTCGAGTTTTAAAGTTGGACACAATATTATGCAATATGGCGACTATTGCTTTGTTGGGCAAGCACAAAACAAAAGAATATACGCCATGTTGTGACCCAGTGAAACCAAGTTGGCAAAACTCTGTGTATAGATGGCTCCGAGTTAATCGAGAGCCATTTGAGTCAATCAGAGTCGTCAAATATTAAACTTTACATGAAGGGGCATATGCTGCTTTGTTGGGCATGCAATAATCATATTGCTGGCATAAATCACCATAATATGCGCCATATTGCTTTACCTATACTAGAATACAGTCGGACAAACTATACGGCTCTGTTTACAATAAAAAAATTGCCAGCAAAATCTTTTAACCATTCTCTGCAAATTATCAAATACAGAAACGGGAACAAACAAAAACAAAAAACAAACACCAACGAGTGCAACGACCTTTTATTTTCCTTTGCTTGTTGGATGATATAATTCATATTGTTCGACACCCCCCCCCCCCCCCCCTCATTACCCTAGCGAAGTCTCTGATTCTGATGTGATACCAGAAATACCGTAATGAAAATAATTTAGATGGATCTTGAATGCCCTTATTCTTTTAGGTTAAAAAGCATTGTGTAGTCATTAGACCTTCTTTTACCAAGCTATCTTCAAAGTGTTCAATATAAAGGAGTTTCTTCCTACCAATGTTACTTCACATGAGCAGAGAGTGAAACAACTATTCATCAATGTCTTGCCAAAGATCAGAACGTGAGTGTCATGCATTGATGGGATTCGAACCACCTAGCACGTGATACATGGTCTATTTAGCGACTTATCCGCCAGTCTATGACACTGACACCACAACCCCATATCAACTGTATGAATGATAAGACAACTCGATCACAAGACTTTAGAAAACAAATGAACCAAAAACAATCACCTATGGAACAAGGCGTATTGTGTCATTAGACCAAGATTTCTCTGGGATCTCAAATTTCCCTCGAGTTGATCCAACACCATTATCCCACCGCTGCCACCAAACCATTACTAAGAAAAATGATCAGTCACATAACATTGGTTTAAAGCCCGTCTGCACTAGTTTGGCCAGGGGAGATTAGACCTCCCTGCAAGATCACTGACAGGTGGTTATCTCATCAAATCAGCTCTCAATTAACATAAGAAAAAGAGGATCATGGGGGACCAACAGGCACCGATTAGGCATTGTTACTATATAGAGGGCGCAAGTAGCGATTAGTAAGTGCAGTGTGGCTTTAAGTTAGCAGGCTCTGTATTGATGCTTTGGCATGACCAGCAGCGGCTCAAAGAAGCCGATATACATTATTACCACCAACAGAGGGTGAACATTACTTTATCTCAACATTGCAGAAAGACTTTACTTGGACTTACCAGCTGGAAATCCGCGCTGCATTCTGAAACACGCATAGCCTGCGACGAAGAGGAGAAGAGCAGTCAGAACCAGCCCACCAATACCGAGACCAATAGACATTGCTGCAGAGCTGAAACAGAAATGATAAAATGATGACACATTTATTCAAAATTTCTTTTGATGATTAACTTACTTTGTTCACATTGATGTATATTTCATATGTATAGTAATTTGTAGGTTTATATGCACTTTTTTGTTTTGTTTAATATGTAACTGTTTATCATTGTATTTTTTTTTATAGCGCTTAGTTACTTCGGTGGTAAGCGCTTTATAAGCACCGTTATTATTATTGTTATTTTTATTATTTTAAAGGCAGAAAATTCATTTACTTACCCATAACAAGGAAGTATGTATGTTTGTGTATTTGGGTTTTTACATACGTGTATCAATCAGATATGGTTATTTACTAATGGGTTACTTCACCATCCGACAGACGAAAGTGATTTCATCATATTCTTTTCTCGGGGTAAAAATAGTTATAACTGTTCTGTTTAATACACCATGTTTGTTTATGTGTGCAATAACATTAACCAATCTTTTTTCTTCTCGATAATTAGTATACAGCTTTTGATAATTTGTCAATGGGTACAAAATAAGCTCATGTATGGCTCAGTGGTTGCACAGTGGTCTCGTAACCGAAAGGTCTCGAGTTCGAAACCAAGTCGATGCGCTAGTGCCTTTTGGTAAGGCATTAATCCTCATTATCAAGCTCCTCGGAGAGGTCTTAAAGCCATCGGTCCCCTAGTTGCTTCTTGCAAGCATATATGTGTTTTCTTAGCAGACAGGTAGAACAATAACATATTCATTAGTCTTCTATGTCTTTCTATTTGTTTGGCTGATTAAGCAATAAGGGGTAACGCTTAACTAATATATAGCACATGTGCTATTATCTGGCCCCTTTTCCAATAGTTTCTCTTCTTGTATATGTAAACACATTGCATGAAATGTCTTGCTGTTGGTAAATAAAATAAAACAAATTCGCAATATATACACATTCCATAACAGCATTCTGAGAAGCATGAGAACGTCACCATGGGCTTGCCTCAACTTACTTGCTTCTCTCCGGAATGTCCGGAATTTGTTCGCAGCAACAGGTAGTGGATGTGAAACAGAACTCGAACCCTGGTGCGCAGTTTACAGGTCGAATTTCAACCGTATCTCTCTTACTGACGCGAGAGATTCGTATACAGTAGGTCCTACGTCTTTCCATCTCAGCCTCGCCCATACCGCTCTCTTCAATGTGACTTGAATGGGCTGATAATAAAAACAACAAGACGGGATCATAATTATAATTTGATAATTTACAGTTGGAGAAGAAGAAGAAGATGATGATGAAGAAGGACAAGAAGAAGAAGAATGAGGAGGAGGAGGAGGAGGAGGAGGAGGAGGAGGAGGAGGAGGTTCATACCGGTCCATTCAATATGACATGAATGGGCTAATCAAGAGAGATTACATACATTATTTAAGTAGGACTACAGTCTTAATTTACGTTTAAATTCCTAACAAATTAGACGAAGAAAAAAGCTATAAGAAAAAACACGCACAATGTGCTGGAGGAAATTATAGTCCTTGAGGTTATGTATCTTGTAAAAACTCTCTTTGATTTTATACTAGCAACGCAGGGAAGAAAAATACTTTAAAAATTCCGGGGGCTACTTTTCAAGCTTGCTTGCATGACAATAACACTCTTTATTTTGTTTTGCATTTGCAATTTTGGGAGGCTCTTTTATGATTTTCGGGGGCTCTTTTTGGCATTTCGGGGGCTAATTCGCCCCGAGCACCCATGTATTTTTTTTCCTGTAGCAACGACAATTGCCGGATAAGAGTATTAGTGAAATAGGCCTATAGTTGAAATCAAAATAATAATGTCGACAAATATATTCACTTGGTGTAGTAGGCCTATTATGAAAAAAGAAAATGAATTATGAAAATTGTCCTTTATGTATCTTTTATCTCTCATATTTCTATCACAAAACAAACAACCTATCACAATGACATAGCCAGCATTTCAGTAAGGTGTGTGTGTGTGTGTGTGTGTGTGTGTGTGTGGGGGGGGTGGTTGTATGTGACCCTTATTTACCGACAAAAATCAAACTCATGTCGCAAGCAACGCATACGCACACTTAGTTTAATAAGATTTTAGTCATCAAATGTTTTTCATTCTGCATTAATTTACGATGACAACCCCTAATGCATTTCGCCTACACTGTTGCCCAGCATAAAGTTGGAATAAGGTTTCTTACCTCTTTTCATAAAATGCTTGTGAGAATAATGTTTTTGTCTTGATAAATAAGGTTTATATATTCACAGAACTTTATTAAACAGTATCTTTGACTCTTTGTTTGTTTGTTTGTTTATTTTATTTTAGCACGGTAGCATACTTCATCCAATGGCTGCTCTTCAGCATGGCCGTGCATATAAAAATCAATCACAATTTTACAAAGAAACATACATTATAGATTAACATGATTTACATACAAAGTTATATAAAACATACACATAATATATACAAATAGGTTAAAAGGCGAGAGATACAAACAAGCCCTAATTTAGAAAAAGAATACGAACACAAAAAGAAATATTTAAACAAATAGAAGACAAACAAATCAGTTGTTTATGTTTGCTATTAAAAGTAAAACATAATATTACAAATATTATAAACTGCTTTTGAAAATATAGTAAGTTGGTCTATATTTAGTTTCTACCGGCAATTCATTCCATAGTTTTGCACCATAATAACTTAAACTTTTCTTCAGCTTGATCGATAACGTTAAGTAAAGATATTAACTTCATCTATCGTGAAAAGAGGTAAGAAAAGATTATTCCAATTTTACGGTCAACAGTGTATATAAGATAACTCAGAAACAGTTGTATGTTAATTTACAAAATGTATATGGGGTTACTGAACTTTAAATTAGAATCAGATAAATTGGCGTATAGGCGCAATCTTAAAATTATCATGCAATAATCACGAGCAGTATACTACTTTAATATTAAAGGTAAAGACCAGTTTTGGAAACGACCCCCTCTCAAAAATGAAAAGGAAGCTCTTATTACCAATCATGTGAAAGAGTATGTTTTGACTAATACGTGATGAAACAAATTTTGCCGAGAAACCGCCTACTAATTGATATATTTGGTAAATTATTATATCTATTTGGACCTGATAGATATAGCGCACGTGTCGAGTAGTCACATATACATCTTTGTGTGTGCGGTGCTTGTAACTTTACCAAGACTGGGCCAAATTTCTTATCATTTTGATGATTCCAGAACCTTGCAGTACACACCAATACTTATACTAGTAGATGATCAACCTTTTCTGATCAATTCCACACGTTTCTTTCACAATGTAATCGCATGACCAGAACTGGTCTTTATCTTTAATGACTGGGCTTTGAAACGATGAACACGGAAAGGGTAAAAAATATGATGTATTTTACTATAATTACATGAGTAGTGGGTGGATCGCAGCCCTGACGTACACGGCAAAATAAGGCAACGAATACAACTCTTCAAGAAATAAAAGTATTTCGCGTATCAAGAGGCGTTTTATAATTCTTTCTAACCACACTCAAAATCTTGACCACTAGGAAAAGTATTTTTTCTTCCGTCATTAGATAAACCAGCAGTCAAAATAATAAATATAACTATGCGGTAACCATTTTGTCTATAACTGCCATGCGTGGCTGAACTATCTCTAAAAAGAGTTTTCGTGTGCGGGAAAATGGACGTCAATAATATCCAGGCGGATTAGACGAGGCAACAACAGAAATAGATTTTGCGGAATTCGACTTACCTTTTCGGGCAAAACACACAAGCCCGACGAGGAGGGTGAAATAGACAATCGTCTTCATCTTTCAAAGATGTTAAACAAACTGATCAAGTGAACAAATATCAAATTAATAACTCCACAAGCGAACATGCGATTCAAGTTCCAAATCTAGCCATCAAAACTTTCCTGTGGGGATCAGGAATAAACTGAAACGAAACAAAATCTTTTCATGGATACATAAGCAAAAAATAGACGTAATAATGTTACAAGAAACTTTTTTGACTCTCGGATTAGAAGCAATTATTAAGTTAGAATTAGATTACCACTGTTTCTTTAATCATGGCACAAATCACTCAAAAGGTGTGGCTATTTTTGTACGTAAATATTATTCTGAACAGATTGAACATTTTGTACACCTTGATGGTCGAGCACTTGCGATAAGATTGAAAGTTGGTGAAAACTCTTATTTTATTTTAAATGTTTACGCACCGACAAAATACAATGAAAAAGAAAGATTTTATAACAACTTATTAAAATGGTTAAAAAAGGTGAAACAAGTAAACGATTCATTAGTGTTAGGTGGAGATTGGAATTGTGTTCAAAATGCCCAGCTGGATACTCGGGGTATGTGTTATGCTTATAAAGAGATTCAGGGGTTTAAGAAATTGCTTAAACACTTTCATATGATTGATGTGTGGAGGAAAATGTTTCCTTTCAAAAAACAATACACTTGGCGACAATTGTCATTAAATATATTTTCTCGACTTGACTATTGGCTATTAACAGATTCAATGTGGTGTTGTGTGCAGACGACTGAAATTAAGCCTGCTCCAAAATGCGATCATTGTGCAATTACTCTAAAATTGGCAACTAATAGTCCCCGAAAGGGGTGTGGTTTATGGAAAATGAATAATTCATTGTTAAAAGATGATGACTATACAGTAAACATAAAACATTTGATTAGAAAATTTAAAATGGAAAACGCTTATATGAACCCGCAAATGAAATGGGACATGTGCAAAATAAAGATTAAAGAATACACAATCAGGTATTCGAAACAAAAACATAAAGAAAAGAACGAAGCTTTTAACAAATTACAAACTGAATTTATGTCAATGAGCTGTAAGACTGATGAAAATCCGTCTAAAGAAAATAAGGAAGAACTAGAACGAACAAAAATTAAATTAGACCAATGGTTAACATATAAATGTAAAGGAGCTTTTATCAGGTCCAGACAAAAGTGGATAGAACATGGTGAAAAATCAACGAAATATTTTTTTCAATGCGAAAAAAGAAACGGAAAAAGAAAAGAAATAAATTGTATTAAAAAGAATGGAAGGGTTGTTACAAACCAGGAAACTATTCTTAGTGAAATTGTTGAATATTATAAATGTTTGTACTCTAAAACAATCAATGGAGTTGAATCGTCTGATATTGATAATTATTTAGCTTCAACTATGCTTCCTGCATTAACGGACGAAGAAGCAATGTCGTGTGAAGGAATACTTACCGAGGAAGAATGTCGAAATGCTATATTTTCTATGAAAAACAACAAGTCACCAGGTAGTGACGGTTTATCTGCTGAATTTTTAAAATGTTTTTGGGAGGATGTTAAATCCCTTGTAATAAATAGTATAAATGAAGGTTTTAATCAAAAACAGTTGTCCGAAACTCAAAAGTTAGCTATACTAACTTTGCTGTACAAGAAAGGGGATAAACAATGCCTAGATAATTGGAGACCTATATCATTGCTTAACACAGATTATAAGATTGTAGCAAAGGTGTTATGTAAAAGATTAAAAAATGTCATAGATAAATTGATTTCTTTTGATCAATCAGGTTATTTAAAACAGCGTTCCGCTATGCAAAATCTACGTTTAGTTAAAGATATAATTGAATACTGTGAATCAAATAATTACTCAGGTATCCTTCTTTTTCTTGATTTTAGAAAAGCTTTTGATACGGTTACTCATGAGTTCTTATTTCAACTATTATATACGTTAAAGTTCAAAGAATCCTTTATTACATGGATCAAAGTCATTTATGCAAATGCTGTAGGGAGTGTCATAAATAATGGTTGGGTCTCGCAAAAATTTGAAATAAAAAGGGGCATTAGGCAGGGCTGTCCGCTTTCTGCTCTATTATTTATTCTAGTTGTTGAAATTATGGCATTAAAAATAAAGCAAAATAATAATATAGATGGTATCACAGTCGTAACTACTGACACTGGTATTTCAAAAGAATTTAAGATATCCCAACTGGCAGATGACACTGTTCTCTTTTTAAACAACATTCAATCTGCCAACATATCTCTCGAAGAAGTAAAACATTTCGGACACTTCGCTGGGCCGAGCTTAAATGTGATGAAAACAAATGCTGTTACTATACCGTGTGTCTCAAAAAAAACGTAACACTTTTGAAATGGTTGCCAAATTGAGCATATATAATTTTATGAAAAAATGTTGATATGTATGGAAAGCTAAAGGACCAACCTTTCATATGATATGAAAAAATTGAAAAAAAAATCATGCTTCGATGAACAGTGTTCACTTAAGTTAGAGGTATGAAAATGGGCCTGCGCAGGATTTTTCCTTCCAATTTTGGACAGGTAAGTTACTTTTAGCATACAAAATAAGTTTGATATGAGATATTCATGATCGATGGATTAAGAGTTAAAAGGATGTTTTGAATACCAGTCCTTTCTCTCTGTCATTTATCAATCCCCAAACACCACCCCTGCCACACACACACACACACACACACACCAACTTCCACTCCCATCTTATTGTATCATTGATCTGGTAGATGTGAACAGGATGAAGGAAGAATGGGAAAATGTTAAATTGAAATACCGTATTCAAAATCATAATTGACATTATGCAACCCACTCTCCTCCCCCCCACAACCTTTTCCCATCCCATCACCTACCCCTTGCCTTTTCTTTATCAGTTTTCTTCCGTAAGTTTGGTGGATCATCAATCACATTTTATTCAGGTTTTATGAATGACCCAAACATGTAATAGCTAAGTACATCATTCATTATGCATTGAAAATACCAGAATTCGAGGTATTCAAAATATCCTTTTGATTCAAAATATCCTTTTGATCCATCGATCATGAATATCTCATATCGACCTTATTTTGTAAGTTACAAGTAATTTACCTGTCCAAAATTGGAAGGAAAAATCCTGCGCAGGCCCATTTTCATACCTCTAACTTAAGTGAACACTGTCCATCGAAGCATGATTTTTTTTTAATTTTTTCATATCATATGAAAGGTTGGTCCTTTAGCTTTCCATACATATAGACATTTTTTCATAAAATTATATATGCTCAATTTGGCAACCATTTCAAAAGTGTTACGTTTTTTTTGAGACACACGGTACAACCGCAACAAGCATTTATCGAAGGTATTAAATGGAACGATGAACCTGTCAAGTATTTGGGAATGTATCTAACAAGGGATAAAAAGGAGTCTGATCGATTGAACTGGTTTGTGAAACTAGAAAAAGTAAAATCAATCTTGACTTTTTGGAAAATGAGAAACTTAACTTACTATGGTAAAGTTGTAATTCTTAAATCACTTGTAATCTCACAATTTGTGTATGTTGCTTCGGTATTACCTATCCCTCAGAAACTAGTTGTTGATTTGAATAAACTGATGTATAATTTTCTATGGAATTCAAAAAGAGAAAAAGTCAAGAGAACAGTCTTAATTAATGATATTGAAAAGGGAGGATTGGGCATGGTCGACTTAAACTCTAAATTTCAATCGCTACATTTATCATGGTTTAACAATTTCTTTGAAAATAATTATGATATACCGTGGAAGTTTATGTTTAGATACTGGATTGAAAAAATATGTCCGTTGTTAGTAATTTTGAAAACAAATTGTTCCAGTAAAGACATGTTAAAGTTATGCTTAAAACAAAAAATACCTAATTTTTATGTTAACTGTCTCGTAACTTGGAGCGAACTTAAATATATTCAATTTCCACAAGTTATGAATGTTGAAAATCAAGTATTGTGGTACAATAGTAATATTACACATGAGAGCAAACCTCTCTTTTTTAAAGAATGGTTTAGAAAAGGCATTATAACAATGAATGACATTGTAGAAAATGGACGTTTTCGGCCAAGAGAACATATTTGTAGAGTGCTTGGCTCAAATTCTTTGCTAGTTGATTTTATGTATACGAAGCTTAAAAATGCGATCCCAAAAATGTGGATCGAAAGAATTCAAGATGTTAATTACGCACATGACGATAAAACAAATTCACAATTCGAAGGCGACTTATACGAAATAAGAACACTTGATTTTATAAGACTATCTTCAATGAAGTCTAGCCATTTCTATAGCCTATTGTGTGACTTTAAGAAAAGAGAACCAGCTGTATTAACATTTTGGGAAGGTAAACTGAACCTTGTCATTGATTTTGATTGGAGAGATACATTAAAATTTAAGTTTAAGACATTGAAAAACAATAAAATAAAACAACTCAACTTTAAGACATTTCATAGGATTTTACCCTTTAGATACAATCTGTGCAAATGGAAAATTGTAAATGAAAACCTTTGCATTTTTTGTAAAACAGCAGAATCTTTCGTTCATGTTCTTTTAGAGTGCCCGAGCGTAAAGCTTTTCTGGAAACGTATTGTGGAATTGATTGAATTGAACTTTAAAGAAAAAATTATATTAAACGAAGAATTATTAATTGCTGGTTTTGATTTCAAACATGCAAATGGAGCAGATATAAATACAATCGTTGCATATGCTCAATACGCAATCTATTTGATGTATATGTTAAATTATTTTCAAGGTAAACCATACAACAGCTTTTTCATATGGCATGTTTTTAAATACGAGTTACTCTTGGATAACATCTCGGATGTTGTTTCAGGGGCTCTCGGGACATAGTATTTTTTTGGAGAGTTTTTGAGAGCTTTTGAAATAGCATCTGGGAACTAAGGAAAATCTTCGGGGATATTTTATATCACTGAAGATTTTCTCTTAATAGTTTAAGAAAATACTTAAAGTGAATGTAAAATTTTGTTATGATGTAATGATTTGTGTGTTGGTTATTTTTGTAAATGAATAAAGTACCTCTGACAAGAGGAAAAAAAAAAAAAAAAAAACCACACTCAAAATCTCGAAAATCTCGACCACTAGGAAAAGTATTTTTTCTTCCGTCATTAGATAAACCAGCAGTCAAAATAATAAATATAACTATGCGGTAACCATTTTGTCTATAACTGCCATGCGTGGCTGAACTATCTCTAAAAAGAGTTTTCGTGTGCGGGAAAATGGACGTCAATAATATCCAGGCGGATTAGACGAGGCAACAACAGAAATAGATTTTGCGGAATTCGACTTACCTTTTCGGGCAAAACACACAAGCCCGACGAGGAGGGTGAAATAGACAATCGTCTTCATCTTTCAAAGATGTTAAACAAACTGATCAAGTGAACAAATATCAAATTAATAACTCCACAAGCGAACATGCGATTCAAGTTCCAAATCTAGCCATCAAAACTTTCCTGTGGAGCAGACCTATCGAGAGCCGGATCAAGGTTTCCTTGTGTTATGATGTACCACCCCGACCACTGGTACGGGTATATCGTCGTTAAAATATCATAATAACGATTTGGTGATTTTACACAATAATATATTCTTTGCATTTTACTCGACCGTTCACCCGTGGCATCGCCTTTGAAGTTGGTAAAGAAAGAAAAAATGGTGTATTGACGTATGGTATATTGATTTACTGGAATGGGTGTGCCGAGTGTGCGCGGTGCAAAGTGCAATTTCAACCACGCTCTCCCATTTAAAACATAAATCATTTTATGTAAATCACAGAATCATAATTGCTTTTGTTAAATTCATGATCATTCTAAGACTCAAAAAGATCTCTCAGAATATGTCATACGGACACAATTACTTAATAACACCTACAGAAATATCGTTCACGCTTAATTGGCAAGTCCACTCCGAAAGCAGAAAAATCAGAAAAACCAATCAAAACAAGTTTGAACAAAATCGGATAACTAATAAGAAAGTTATGAACTTTTAATAACATGAAAATCACAATGGGCAACTCACTCATGAGTCTGTGACGTCATTGCCTCACTATGCACGAATATTATTGTTTTCTTTATATTGATAATATAAATTTCAGATGTTCCCCCTAAAAATCTTATTTCCTCATATCAGCATTGACGGTAATATTGATGGTAA
This sequence comes from Strongylocentrotus droebachiensis, assembly GCA_035222895.1. Taxonomy (NCBI): domain Eukaryota; kingdom Metazoa; phylum Echinodermata; class Echinoidea; order Camarodonta; family Strongylocentrotidae; genus Strongylocentrotus; species Strongylocentrotus droebachiensis. The sequence goes on from JAVYIG010009873.1 coordinate 42,072, forward strand.
TATGTTTTTGTTTGGATGCACTAATATAGAGTCATTTTTTAGTTAAATCGTGTAAAAATATGAGTTTTGATACACTATTTATAGAAAAATCAATGATATCAAATATCCAGAAAATAGTACCAATTCTTCATAAAAGATTTCGTGACATGTTATGCACGCAGTATGATACAGATCAAAGAACCTGGGCAAAGGCATGGGGAAATCTAGTTTTGGGGGATAAAAAGGGAAAATAATATATAAAGCAATTGATAAATAATGAAGCAATGATTTGTGTTAGGTTTTTATTGGCCCATAGTTTTTCATACTAAAAAAATCATAACTTCCTTATATTAGTTATTCGATTTTTAATTTTTATACTCAAACTTGTTTTGCTCTGTTTCTCTTGTTTTTCTGCATCTTTTTAAAGCAAATTATTTTTGGAGTGTACTTGACTTTAATGGGAAAAGTGTGTGTACACACCCAGTTCTCCAAAGATATATGAGGCTTTTTCTGAAGTATTAGTTACTGTGTATCCAACATAAGGTATAGGTTGTGAAGGGATGGGGGGGGGGGGGGTAAACATGCCATGGGTCTATGTCACATTAGACTACTCTCCGCAGCCAACTGAGTGAATTTTGCCCCACCCGTTTTTATCAATTTCATGGGAGGGGGGGGGGGGGGATATTTGGATGGGGTTGATAGAGGGACGACGAAAGAAATTACCACCATTATCTTAATCATTATCTTTATCATAGTCATCATCTTCAATACCATTACCATTATCACCCCCATGTTTTCATAATCTTCATCACCATCACTGCCACCACAATCAACATCAACACATTAACATCATCATCATCATCGTCACCATCACTGCCACCACAATCAACATCAACACATTAACATCATCATCATCACCAAAGCCACCACAATCAACATCAACACATCAACATCATCGTCCTCATCATCACCATCACTGCCACCACAATCAACATCAACACATTAACATCATCATCGTCACCATCACTGCCACCACAATCAACATCAACACATTAACATCATCATCATCATCGTCACTGCCACCACAATCAACATCAACACATTAACATCATCGTCCTCATCATCACCATCACTGCCACCACAATCAACATCAACACATTAACATCATCATCATCACCACTGCCACCACAATCAACATCAACACATTAACATCATCATCATCATCGTCACTGCCACCACAATCAACATCAACACATTAACATCATCGTCCTCATCATCACCATCACTGCCACCACAATCAACATCAACACATTAACATCATCATCATCATCACCACTGCCACCACAATCAACATCATCACCACTGCCACCACAATCAACATCAACACATTAACATCATCGTCCTCATCATCACCATCACTGCCACCACAATCAACATCAACACATCATCATCATCATCACCATCACTGCCACCACTATCAACATCAACACATTAACATCATCGTCGTCATCATCATCATCATCACCTGACCAGTACCACCATCATCGTCCTTTTCATCACAAATATTATTCTTCTCCATCACTCTTCAAATTACCTTAAATAAAAGAAATGTATGATGAACAATATATTGTTCAATATCACTGGCATCACAATATTTTTTTAGGGGGGGGGGGGGGGGGTCGGGGTTCTCAAAATGTTTACCATCAACAACAACTACCCCCCCCCCCCTTTAATAACAAGGGTCCTCATTTTTCAAAATTTGCTGACAAGGGTAGAAAGGTCCTCAAATTTCACATATGTTGAAAAATGTGAATTTGCTGACCCTCTGTTTTTGAGGGTGGAAGGAGAGGGAGGGTTTGGGGTTAGTGGATGGTCGTCACCCCCACATCATATTCTATGTCACCACAATAATTATCTAAATGAAAGTAATAATACAACACCCTTCAAAGTATGAATGCTCTCAAGAAGTTTTAAGTACAAGCTTATTAGCTCAATTAGATTTATTTTCAAGAAATAAATTCCATAACACATTTAAAGGGAATGCAGAATTATTGATCACATTTTCATAGTATAATATATATTCACAATATGCACAATTTAAATGAAATATATATATATATATATATCTTAGGTATATACTTCTATACAAGTGATGTCACCAATGCATAACTTTACATTAACAACAACAAAGGTTTTTATCTTTCTACAAACATCTTTACATTAGATAAAAATCAAATGCTTATCCATGTGGAATATGTATACCTTTGTAATTACACAAAAAGTCACAACAAAGAATGGATTCTTTCAATTTAGTTTTAAGAATGTGATGATATTGTATCAAACCATATTATGTTCATGAAAACGTGTGATGCAAAAAAGGAAAAAGATGCAGAAACCAAACAATCAAATCATATCAAATCAAATATAATATCATTGTAACTGCTTATCAATGCAAGGAAGGGGAAATGGCTGTAATAATCTTTTAACAACTTGTTTTAATAACTTGACTAGAAAATAAAAAAATGACATACCGTATGGAAAAAGAAATGAGATGAATAGGGTAACATTATAAATATGAAAAACTAGCTACAACGTAGGAAAAAAAAGAATTTACAAATGATAGTTGATAACAATTTGATAACAAATCAGTAAAGCCCAAGTCTTCTTAACTTAAGTAACTAAATTTTCATCCTTCACTTTCAACATCAAATTAAATTCTAACATACTATACACTGCAGATGCTGGATGTAGGATTATCTTGTTCCAGAATGGGAAAAAAAATTAAAATCAAGGAGGGAAAACTGGGCACTCCCTCAGAAGGTTTTAAAACGAGACAAGAGAAAAGGATCCTACTTCTTTTGAAATGGCAATTTCAAGAAGAAAATGGAATGATGAGTTTGCATATTCAAACATTTATGTGGACTACAGGTTTATGAAACAAAAGTTGGTTGCTCCTACAACAAGAACAATTCAAATGCATTGTATGCTACATATACATTGTATTCATGCAAAAATAGATTGTGGATCAAAATAACTGTTTATCAAATTACCAATCATTTACTTTACTATGTATATACATGTATTTGTATCTATCTCAAATACATATTTTGCTATTTAAGGCAGAAAATCATCTTTGAGTTTTAAAATGATCTTGAGTTCAGACATTTCAAAATGTACAATTAACAACAAATTTGACAAAATGTCAGCATTTTTTCTAATACTGTATGTTACTGGTCCACAAGCTAAGTAACAACAACAACTCTGGGTGATTCAAAGACATTTTATGAACTAAAAATGGAGGTTCTTAAACTGAAAATTAACTTCTTCACAATATAAAAATCCATTCTATCAATTGAATAATGACTTTTCCTCCTCTTCAGAAATGTTAAGGTGCCTACTAACAACATATGTGCATAGAGTAAATGGTGTTTATCATTGTTTGTTTTTAATACCAATTATTTCCCCAAAATTATTCAATACCAGACTCTATCCATACATCATTAGTTTTTTTAATTTATATTAAAAAGTTGAATGTAATAACACTTCTTCAAAACACAAAATCTAAATTTTGTAGGTAGGGTTGTCCTCATGCAATGTCAGACCAATAGTTTTAAATAACATTGTTAGGTGGCTGACAGAAGGGCGTAAGCATGCACGCAAACCATTCTTTAAAATCTGACAAAGACTTCTCTCTTTATCAATTAATGAAGAAGTGCAAAATGATGGCAACTACCTAACTTATTTTGTATCAAACAAGCACATACTTTTGATTGACATTATGAGCATTATAATGCTATTGGACTTCTGTCAGCTGCATGATGACGTGTTTAACAAATAAACTAACTGAATTCAAACCCAACTCCTAATACTGTTTTTCAGTTTCCTGACAAAAAGGGTCGGTCTGAGTAAATATCACAGAAAATTGTATTGTTACAGTCCTTTTCATACCAATATTTTTCTACCAGGTCACTTATTGTTGGTGTACAGAGCTCATCAGAATATGTAATCCTCCATCGAATATTATGTATGCTATTTATTTTGGATGCATTCATCTGTGAAATCAATTGTGAATCTTTAATCTGTTGATAAACACCAAGGAGACAGACATCAGACTGCCTACAGACCATACAAAAAGTCACATTACCCCTAGAAGCCTAAAAATAGAGTCGGTGTGCTGGTGCGACTGGGCCATAACTAATAAATTCTCTCTCCCCATCCTCCTTGACTACATACAGGAATCAATTGGCGTTTGTGGGTAGTGGGTGATTATCACATACTATTCAAGTACGTATGTGGATTCTATTGTTACTGCGTTCATTGTTGTGATGAAATTTGATTTGATTTGCTTGTCACCATCGATCCACAGAGATTCAAATGAAAATGATTAATGACAATAACAAATAGAAGACGAGGAAGAAGGAAGAGAAGGACAAGGAGAGGAGGAAGGAAAGATGAAAGGAGAGAAAAGGCAGAGAGAAAAAATAGGAATTAGAAGATGAAAAGATGGAGAAAGAGGAGATGAAGAAAAAGCAGAAATGAAAGGCATGAAGACAAAAAAAATAGAAATAGGTATAGCAAAAAGACTACAGCAAAAATGTCTGTAAAAGAAACAATTAATTGTCAGCTTTGCATCCATCTATAATTAGATACATTGATGCTTGAGTACTTTGTTTGTTCACTACAGGCGTCAACACTTTATGAATAATAAACTATTACACAAAGATAAATCAAATCAATCAAAATTCAATTCTTTCCTGGAATATTCACTTTTAACCAAGATAGTCCTTTTATCGGGTCAGACAAAACAGACTAACACCCACCCTTAGAATGATATATCTGAATATAAAAGGCCTGGCAATTATAGTGGTAGTCAGGAGTTCCTAATTTTCAGATTGCCCTACTATTTGATTCCCACTATTTGTGTGACCATTCGTTTTGTTTCTCTTATAAAATATAAGAAGAGAAAGAAGCATTTGTTTAATAGACAATCAAGTTACAAATAACTGTACAAGCACCACAAAGTAGTAGATTAGATTAATCACAACTCTTTTAAATAAGACAGCCCCAAGTCCAAATCAATCGCAAGTTTGCAGTTTCCTATCTTCTATGTAAGTAGTTGTGATTAATATCGACTTTTTATAAGACCTACACAACTATATTACATTATAATTATATGAAAAGGCAAAAAGGTATATTTGTATAGTAGCTATCTAATGTACATTCATCTATCATCTAAACTGAAATTGACATTGTGAAAACAAACTGACCACAAAATGAAGGATGGAAATCTTGATGCGAATCATGCCACATCTCATCTTAACAATACTCTGTTTAAGTGCATCAAGGTTCTTCCTAAGTGCAGTAAAAATCCTACAATTTAAAGTACAGATCCTAAACCATCTCCGATCAGATTGAATAATCCAATCTCGATGGGCAAAAATAGCACATACAAAAACCATAATGATATATATCACATTAATATATACAAAATGCATTGATCTAAGTAATATAATTGAAGTTGAAAAATGAATCTAAATACATATCTACTTATCTGGTTCAATCAATAAACTGCATTAAACAGGAATAATGCCACATCATATAAAACCAACTAATATTACAACAAGAGACTTGCCTGATATAAATATATGTATGTCAAACACTAGTAGCCATTTCTGTTGCTTATCATACAGAAAATAAACATTCTCATGCCATGTTGCTAGATATCATCAGTGTTTATATTGAATACTGTTATAATGGCTCATCTCAAAAGATGATGGAGAAAATTAGAGTGTAGAACAAAAACATATCTACATCTAACACTGGCAAGTATCTTGAAAAAAACAAACAACAATTCATCATGCCAGTGAATATAAAATCCCTAAAATCTTGTTTTTTGTTTAAAACAATTACCACTTCCAAAAAATAATTTAGTATTGTTTGCATCTAGAAGTTTCTATTTATCTATCTAATTTCTTTTCTGCAAAAGAGATATTGCTGCTGCCTTCATTTGCTCCCATCCAAGCCCATGCAAGATGGTTGCCATCGACGACAGGCCTTGGCAAGTCAGGTGACACTGTCACACCTCCAATGTCCAGTCATGTGATCTGTCAGGTGACCTCTTACTTGTTTCTTAGGATGTTCTTCGCTCTCTTGTCGGCGCTGTTTATTCTACCTTCGTTGGATTCAGCCTGGATGGACAAGAGAGATGAATGAGAGAGAAGAGAAGGAGAGAGGAAGAGAAAGAGATTTAATCATATGCATTATGACAGCTATACATAATTTAACAAATCAGTTGGAAATCAAACTGGAAATATGGAATGAATTCAGACATCACAATACTGTAAAAGTGACAACTCTCTGATGGGGAAATAATTATGATGAAGTTCAACAAAGATTACCCAGTAGACAAAAAAGGATATGCAGTAGTCATGTAATAAAGGCAAATTGCATATAAAACACAAAAAAAAAATCGCTGCTGCTCAATGACTTAAATATGAATATTGCAGTTGTGTCCTAAAGAGTTCATCCATAATTCTCCCAAATACATTATGACATAAAACATTATATGTGATAATTCTCTTTCTCATACAGGAACCTATATACAAGAACCTGTACATGAACAACAAAATTAAAAGAAAAACAACAATAACACACAGCTAGAAACAGAAAAAGACACAATCAAATAAACAAGCACAAAAATTCATTTGGAAAGAAATCAACTTTGATATATCAAAGTCAGATCTAAAAATAAATAGAAACACGTAAGTACTAAAAAATGTAATTTCTAGAGAAAAATATGGCAAATATGAGAATCAGAAAACTATTCTATTCACGAGAAAGAATTTTTGGAAATGAATGCACCATGGAAATGTGTATACTAAAGTGGTCAACAGAGATGGACTTTGTGATTGCTGGAGATTTGTTGAGTCCCAGACCAGCTTAGAATTGTACTGCTGCAGGTCACTACAGCGTAAATTTAAATTATGGATAATGTGCTGTTGTACTATATGTATAAAAGAGTGTCCTATGTTATTGACGATTCTACGCCAGCAATAAACCTGAACAGCAAACTGTAAAGTTTAGCTTTTCATCGATGTTAGTATAATTAATTTCTTTAAATTCTTCTGTACTCAGGTAATGGTTCATTATAGAAGACGAATACTGATTACGTCTCATAGGCAAGAGAATTTAACATAATGGGTGATCAGAACTGGGTGTCAAAAGTATTATTTTACTTGGTATTCAGGCATGCTTAACGATGGAGCCTATCTAGTGAGTGTCAATTCTATTTTAATATTCAGGTAATCTCGGTTACATGAGGAATATTCAACCTAAACTTTCTGGTACATAGAAGAGGGATCGAAGAGGGATCGAAGAGGGAGTTTGTATACAGAAAACTGGGTTCATTGTACAGACTAATATCATTCTACAGAATATACATCAAGAAACAGAGAAGGACGAGGAGGACATCATCTGTTCAGAGCAAGAAAGGTGGTATACTCAGTGAGCTTAAACCCTTCTGGCTATCAACAAAAATCAAGGAACATTGGATAGTCTTGACAAGATAGCTTGGCCAAGGCTTTACGACGGAACTGGTGTGGTTTGACTCGATGCTTCACTGGCTTCATGATGTACAGATACTGTCCCACAAGGACACGATGAGCCGCCACAAAGTCATTGTGAAACACATTCAATGAGATCGTTGATACAGAAATAAACTCATCAGAATGGCTATAGCTTTGGTGTATTGCAATAGGTGTACAAAAATCAGAATGACAGGCATGCATGCTCTTACACGTGCACATGATTTCATTATTTGGCTGTCGGGTCGGCTGTCGGTCGGCTGCAGGTCAGGTTTGCCAGCACTTGTAAAGTGCAGTGTAGTGTGAACATTCACAGGAAAAAAACATTTAAAAACCCAGACAATTAACCAACATCAAAACACAATCCTACAATGATCTATACAATATACATACAATACATCAAAACATATGCTACTGAGAGCCTCGTTTTGGAATTACATTGAGAACATGCAGATAAATTAACATATGCACAAAGAGAGAATAAATTACATGCTGGGAGAAATGAGGTGAGAATGAGTGAATGCTTGAATGAATGAAAGTCAAAATTAAAAACTCTCCTAAGTACTTTTCAGAATTTCGTCCCACTCTTTCTTCTTGACGATAAGTACGACAAATGTCAAAATGTCAGCTACACACAAATACCATCTAAAACTTAGTTTTTCCATTAAAAACAAAATCATCAGTTTACCAGGGACATGTTTTTTTTTTTTTTTACAATACTGCTTTGCTGTACATCAAAACTATGATAAAGTGACTTTTTACAAATTATTGCAAAAAGTACAGAAATTACATCTTTAAAGTAACTTTCACAACAAGACTGAAGTATGCTGTCAATTTTACATATAGAAATGGAGTGGAAAGAATCATCCCCTAATTAAATTATGTCGTTGAGCGACAGATTTATGGCATATATTTCTTTTCATATATGGTTTCTTTTGTCCACAACCCATGATAAAATTCATTAAATCAAGGACTAGGGGAATGTGTGCATTATTGAGCACAGTTTCTATTATACCTTCAGTTTGCTTATAATACTCACTCAAATACTTAGAAAATATACTATAACACATACAACTGACAGAAAAAGGCTAAAAGCCTAAAAATTTAGGAAAGAATAGAATATATATCATAAAAGCATACTATAGATAGAAAAGAATAAAATATACATTCATTGACATAATAAAGTGAGATAAAACTGTAGCAATCTATTCTACAACATCAAACATTGATAGTTCTGTAAAGTTGTATCCACTTATCCATTATGCTGAAGAGTCCAAGAAGAAGATGGGCTTTTCCTTTTGTCAGCGTTGAAGAGGACATAAACATTTCTCCCCAGAAAAGGGAAAGTTCTAATTGTATCACATTCTAATAATATTAATTTTCATCAGTACTATTTCTCATACCAGTTAGTCCACTCTTGTTTTTTCATTGCTTACGCTAGGAAGAAGTGATAACCCGATCACAACTACTTGTCCGTTACCTTTAGAAATGTGCGCATATTTCAACAACATATTATGCAATCCAAACATGATACAACAGGGTATTGAAACTGCCCTTGAATTGATGTGTGTTTTTCTCGAAACTATAGCTGCGATCATGGTTCTTGTTTTAAAGATGTCTTCTCGAAACAGCTGAAGAAGCACTCCAACTTTCATCAAATCAAGCCTGGATTTTAATTTTTAACAAACAGATTGGGCTTTCGTTTTACTTGTCATCTTCCTCAAAACATTTCATTCTCTAACCAGTTCAGCACTACTGGTAATAGAAACTAATTTCTTTAGTAGTATCAAAATAACCCCATTTGCACAAAATAACCCCATTTGCACAAAATATCCCCATTTGCACAAAATAACCCCATTTGCACAAAATAAACATAGCAAAAATTACACCCCTGTAAATTGTATCTAAAACTTTTAGAACCAGCATATTGTTGATGATACACATAGTTGCATATTTTCATGGCTTGCTAGAATCTTGAAGAGAAATCAAATGTAATAAAACTTTGCACCAAAATGGAGAAAAGATTGATTATTTTAATAAGATGTTATTAATTTCTCTGCATCTACCAACATATCTATCTATGTTGGTTTTACTGGAGTAATATACAGTAGTAAATTATAAGAAAGAAGAAAAAAAAACATTTTAGGAACTTATTAATGGTTTTGAGTTGACAGGTCTCACAATCAAAAAGTTGGATAATATTAAGTGCAAATGAGGTTATATGAAGATCAAGCATTTCAAATTTTCAAACAAAAAATCACTCTACACCCATTATTCTACACTTCACAGTTGATACAGAAGTGAACTTAAAACAGCAATTGTTTGGTTTCATACCCTTTTATTTAGATTTTGCTTTCACGTTGTTTTCACGTTGTTTTCACGTTGTTTTCACGTTGTTTTCACATTGTTTTGAATCCTTTGCATTTCATTTTGTTACCTTCCAGATTTAGCACAGTACAAACAAAATGCTAAACAGTATCAGTTTAACAGGGAAGAAATACAGTGAAAGTACATTACATTATTTGACCTTAAACAACACTCAGTACTACTAACCAGGTATATCATTATAAATACAATTAGAAACAGCATGCAGAAAAAATAATAAAATCGCAAATCAAATAAAAGAATTATGCAAGTACACATAAACTCTTACAGTTTATAGCTTTCATGAAAGAAATTTAGTTCGTTCAGTTTATGTACAAATTGATGTCGTTGCACCGCATAACACATGACGACAAAATTCTTCCGCTCTGAAACATACTAAAAAAAGGGTAGATTCATATGTACAGTCCTTAACTCTAGTCATACCTATGTTTACATGTACGAAGTGCAAGAATTTGGCTATTAAACCGTCAAAACAGAATGTTATACATCCAATTCATTCTGACATGACAAAAAGTGACATCTATAGTCCTAAAATAAAAAAGCCCTCTTGTAAAAATCAGTTAATTCTAGTATAGACCGATCATATTTTCAAAATTAAAAACTACTTAAAATGAAAGTTATCAGTTTAGAATACCAATCTCTTATAAAAAAAACGAGGACCACTTTCACAACCTGTTATGGAATAAATTAAAACAATTGATAAGAGCATTACATTACTGTTAAACTATTCATAAGTAAAAGTCTAGCCATTCATATCAGCCGATTCAATCCCTTACAAAAATGATATTTAACTCTCATATCAATCTTTATTAATAAATTGTGAAAGAAAATTCACAATCATAATTTAAGTACTAAGAAGTTCTTTTAGACACACACTTGAAGAAGAAAAAAGTTCTCAAACTCTTTCAAACAGTTTGCGACACAAGTCCTAGCACTTTCGAAAACCTCTACCAACAGAAAATTGCACATAAATATATATAATATATCTCCCTCAGCACTACAAATATAAAGCTAACACACAGTATATATTATATGCATAAATGGTTATTATAAGAGACACATTTATCTATATACAAACAGATGACTCAGGAATATATCATATATATAATTCTAGGCAAAATAATTGATGCAGTTATGTTCCTGAGCGAACTACACAAGCACTTAATTCTAAAGCTCAGAACCCTACAGTTCAAAATTCACAAATATGATAGTGGCATCTGAAAGAATTTGCCTATTCTACAATGCTATTTTCAGCTGAAAATAACATTTTTGTTCACATATACTGCTTATTTGCTGCACAAACAACACTGGAAATGAGATTCAGGAACAACTTAACGGGCAAACAAAAAGAATGGCATAGCTTTTCTCCTTCAATTTGTTCTTTTACCAAAAGCAGATTACAAAATTCTATCACATAAATGAATACCCTGCTTGAGAAATGTATTTGTCCTCGTTCCTCTAAATACATATTTGTCATGATTGGAGCAATGATTCTGCATCAATATCATCTTGCTGTTAAATAAACTAACATAATATTGATGGAGTGTTAATCTCATTGGAATAAAAATTGATTGTCATCTTTATGACACATAACCCAACAAGTATTTTGAATATTGCACATTATAACAATAAAAGTTTTTAAACTAAATTAATACAGGTGCTGAGTCATGCCTTCTCCACCTAACATTTCAGGAAAAAAAAACTAATAAATTCGTGATTTACGGCACGTCTCTTATTATATCAACGTGATAAACCTACTTGTAGAGTGTATCTGATTCGTTATATAAGTTAACTGAATATCTACAAGGTATAAATCCCATGAAATGACTGATCATGAAAGTTAGCGTCACATACAGGTACACCACTGTACAACTGTACATGAATGACATATTACAAGTACATGGTTGTATGGGAATGGATTATGATCGATCACGTGCATTGCGGGAACGTTTCAATTCTTCTGAAGAATTGTCGTGGCACGCTTGTTCGCGATATCAATACGGTCGTCATTTAGGCGTGCCTGCAGACGGACGAGGGGGGAAGTCACATGACAGGTCAAAGGTCAGAGGTCAAAGGTCCAGGAGATGAAGGCATGGAGGTGAGGGGGGAGGGGAGGGGGAAGTGAGCAGCCATCATGATTAGTGTGATGGATGGATGAAGGTGAAGGGTGGGGTTATATGTGAGGGGGGTGAGGTATAGGAAGAAGGAGAGAGAAGGGGGAAAAAGACAGAACGTGACATTATTTTGGTGGGACGACACATCTCGATCGGTAAAACATGACGAGTAAAATTCAGCAACAAATGGGGGTTAACAAAATGAGTAAATATTGCATGTTACACGAGTATCAATTCAGCAAACAGACATGGCCATTTCATAATGGATACATGTAGGTAACAATTTCAATACAAACACTGCACACTGGTCTCTTTGAAAGAAGAAAGAGGTTAGTTTGAATGCCATTAATATACAGCATCGCACTTGCAGCATTGATTTCTGAACTCGACTGGAATGCATACAAGAACAAAAGCTTATTGTAGGAATGGCAGATTACATTTTTCTTGACCTGGTGGTTAGTATCACGATCATTTTCAACAGATATATGACTTTAGCATGCATGTAAAGCCACATGAACAAGCAAGCAATAAAAACAAACTCATAAATATCAAAATAAAAGAAAGAAAGACAACATGCAAGATGAGAAGTGAGAAGTGAGAAGTGAGAACAAGACGTCCATGCATGTTTAGTGCCTGTGAGATTGCGATTTATGACTACATTCATGACACTGGTTTAAGACAATCCTCTTTCATGTTCAAAAGATCGAGGTAAATGCAAAGAGCTTACATGTATATACTCAAGGGTAATATCAGGTGATAATATGAAGTTACATTAGACGAAGAGAGAGCGAAGGGACAAACTCGAGAGAAAAACAGGATGACAAATGCTTTACATATCGTCATCCAAGCATTGGAAAACGACTTGTGGGATTAATGAACATGTACATGCATTCCTAAATGTATAAGTCTGTATGATAATACTAGGAGATTCATATCATCATGCACACTATAAAACACATTATTCATTGACCATGTACTGAGACTGAGAGCCAGAATTAGGGTGTTACAGTGGCTACCCGGCCGCGAGGTAAGAGCCATGTAATGTGAATGGCATGAACTGCCTTCTAGCGCCCGGGCAGCTGACAATGAGCTCTATTTAAAGTGATAGGAGTCGTGCAACGACCTTCTGGCTTTTAGCTGACGGATGATACCATCGGTGCTCGAGTATGAGTGCTGCTTTGGCACGGACAAAGACATATATATACCAGGTATGTGCTTGCGATGTGGTGAGTAGGATAGATAAAGGAGGAGATGACATCTCCCTGGGATGAGGGAGGGAGGGAGGGAGGGAGGGAGGGAGGGGGGGGGGGGGGTAGTGTTTACCGATAATCGGCCAGCCCCATGGACGCACGGGACCGAGAGACCATCTGACAGGTGGACGACCACGATACATGTCAAGCGTGGCTAGCATGACGGAACATACTCACACATTCTGGGCGGGTGTACGAGGAAAACGATTTATATACTGTTTCCCAGCTATACATGGCAGTGTACTTGAACTGGTTTCGTGCGATACAGAGTTACTATACTCCTGTATGCTAATGATGCTTGCATCCTACATTAACCAATAATCAGTCACTTTATGGTACCTCCTAAAAACATCCCAAAGGGAAAAAAAGTGAACACCTCTAATCAATACAGTTTCAAACCTCCAAAGTAAAGTCGGAATGTTTTATTCAACAACAAAAAGCATCCCAATTTCTGTCAGGGTTATTTCTTTGTGCAAGTAAAGGTGTAAAATAAAAATATACTAATTGTCTACTGCATACATGACTTTCATGTTTACCATTATTAAACCAATGAAATCAAGCCCAGAATTTCAGAGGATTTTTGAAAATGTAAACATTCCAATTTGTTATTTGTTACGCCTACATCTCATGGTTTTCTGTCAAATAGTTTACTTGTTCTCCCAAAATACCACTTTCTCTTTGGCCTGACAGAACTTATCAATATTCAGAGCATGGATTTATAAATCGCCCATTTCATATGACCTTGTTTCTATATATATGATTACCCCCCTCATGGTGTGGTGGATTCAATTTTGTCCTGCGCCATTGGGTTAAATCATTGGAACAAAATTCAGGCCAATATTATTGAATTTGATCAACATTATGCCATACGATAACTTCTAATAATAGACAATGGATAAGACGTATACTATGAATGGGGCGATTCGAAGGAGAAAAACAAGGGCGAAGTGAGATATAATAGACCTCAGAAAGAATATGAGAAGAAAGATGAAGCAATGAGGTGATTGGGTATGTCATATCGCTAGGGGCAATATTCAGAAGGTGAGAAATTGGATATGAGGGGAGAAAGGAGGAATACAGGCTGAATTAGGTTGCTCAAAATTGGTATGAATAATAAAGAGGGGATAGATATTGCATCAATGTTGATAAATAGAAATCTGTACATGAATGGACTGATGCATGTGGGTGTCGGATAAATCGCCAACAGGGAGGATGGAATTAAGCTAGATATATAATGAAGGGGAGGCAGGGAAGGGTGGTTATTCGCATGGAAATGTCACTGGCCGGGTAGTAAATAGGCTTTAACAAAGGTCTAAATGAATCTGGTATTACATTGTATATGCTGATAACTAAGAAAGGGACAAATTATATTTATATATATTGGTATACCTAGGTACTTCTAGTTTGTAACAAAACTTTTAAAGGACCATGCAAATAACATTAATATAACTTAAATTGTAAAAGGATTATAAAACAATTAAAGAAAGAAGGGGACAATTTGTTTGGAACATTTCATATTTTGTTGAAAGCAATTCAATTATAATGAGCTTTGCCTTTACAAGGACTTGTTTGTATGAAAAGGGATGGATGGATCATAAAAACAAATGATATTTGGATATATAGGTTTAGGTATTGATTCGATTTGGCAAGGGAGCTTTGATTCAAAGATACAATACAGAAAGGAAAATCCCATCTATAGTTATAATTCATAACATTTGTTCACTTCATTAAACAAAAAAAACTTGTAAGGAGAAATTTGGATTATGTATTTCCACAGGTAGTATGACATGGAAAGAGCTAAAACAGCTCATAGAATAGTATTTTATTATAATCAGTGAAAAAATTTACGTTGAGAATTGGCCTTAAGTTTTACTACTTGATGAAAAATTACCAATTCTTATTCCAAGTTTACCATCAACTTGTCTTTTAACCCAATAGTGATGATTTCATTTGTATTTCACATGGGTTTGATCTAAGTCTTAAAGTTCATTGGGCCAAGAAGTGGCAGAAATAACACTTTTCCACCGTCAAATGTTAGAACAAGAAATACTCCAAAAACTTTTTCACTGTTGTTAATTGGTGGATTACAAGTTTGACAACACTTTACCAGAAACATAAGCACTTTCTCTCAAAACTACACTTCATGTTTGCAACGATTCAGCTGACCATAAAACAAGCCAGAAAGGAGGAGCAATTTCAATATCACCACGACTTTTGTCTAGACATCCATTTAACATTGAGAAGTATAAATTGCATAGAGTTTATAAGAGGGACAGATTTTTACTACATTTGCTGGTTGAAAGAAAAACTTAAAGCAAATGATTATATAAGAACACATGGACTAAACGATATAATGTCCTAAATGATACATTAACCACGAGTATATATGAGGTTATATGAGTAGGTGGGGGTCACACTGTAATATATGAGAATGTCTGGTCAGAGACAGAAGGTCATTAATGCTGTGTTAAAGCATAAAAGATAGCATCCTTCTGCCACCAAACAGACAATAAATTCTTTTTAGCATGCAGAAGTGTAGATATATGTTAAGATATCGAAGTAATAGTAAGCCATGATCCAAAAGGCAGGGTTATAGTGTTAGTACGTATATGGATGGGGAAAACAAAGAAGTGTATACAATTGAGAAATAATAATGTTGAAAGATAGAAATAATAAAGGCTCATTGCTGGGTGATTTGTTCTGTCATCTATTATAATGTTGAGAATTGTAGTATACTTTAAAGGCTTATTTCTATTCACAGGGGCTTTTAGAAAGCCACCCATGCACTTTTAAACCAGTAATAGTAAACCACGGTTGGCTGGTTAACGATGACTTTAGAAAGAGTACAACAATGAGGTACATGACCTTCAAACTTTACTAACAATCCTTGAATATCTCGAGTCAAACTAATACCCAATTGGTGATTACAATGATCCCCTTTTGACATTTAGAA
This sequence comes from Strongylocentrotus droebachiensis, assembly GCA_035222895.1. Taxonomy (NCBI): domain Eukaryota; kingdom Metazoa; phylum Echinodermata; class Echinoidea; order Camarodonta; family Strongylocentrotidae; genus Strongylocentrotus; species Strongylocentrotus droebachiensis. The sequence continues at coordinate 58,336 of JAVYIG010009873.1, forward strand.
ACCTTTCAAGTTCTTGGTATCTTTCTTACGTAAATACTTTGAAATTATATCTTGCTTCACTGTATAAACTTGACTCGTAATGAGCTACATGCTGTTGGAAGTTAAATCTGAGTGGGTGGATGCATATGAAGATTTGTTTTTTCTTCATTTGCAGAATTGATGATACAGCTATTTCATGAAGATCATTCATATCTTCATTAAATTATATTTTGTCTGAGTTGTGTTAAAAGTTGATTGAATTTGAAAATACCTTTCTGGTCTACAGTCTACACACTTGTGTCAAAAGCATTATATGGAAAATACTACACAGGAATTCAACTTCTATGCAAAGGTCTTCTATATGCATTTAGTATGTATTCCTTCAGTCTAATAACATTTGGAATCTTATTGTCAGTACGTATTAGAAAAGTTATGTGCAAAGAAAACATTGCTACACCCCAAAAATAGTTTGCTGTCGTGAAACTTAAAATAAGCAAATTTTGAATATTTTATTCTGAAGAAAAAAAATCACTCAAATCAGTTTTCTCTCATTCATTGCAGGAATGGCTTTGCTGAATAAGCGATATTAAATCATAAGGTGAGAATGGCTAAAAGTGATGGTAAATCTTCTATTCATCTGAGATTCATCATTAGGGTGGTGTGTGCACGCCGTTTCACACACATAGTACTCCACGTAGGGCTTTATTTGAGAAGCTTGCTAGCACGGCTGTTAGCTACAGCCAAGCGTTCCACGTTAGAGTCACCCTGATAGTTTGACAACAAAAACACAATGAAAAAACAATGAGGACGGGATAGAGAAGGTTGAAAGAATAAAAGATGACAACAAGAAGCAAACCATGTGTGGCGTGGGTGTGAGTGTGTGTGCAGCGTAATGTGTGGGAGAAATAGAGGTACAAAAAAACAAATGGAAGGAAAAAGAATGAATGAGTTAAAATTATGAAGGAAAGAAAATCAATGAATGACAAAGTGTAATTTGATAAAAGCATTAATCATTCAAAGCTATGACTCCATGATGCAAAAAGGGTGTAAACATGATTAAGAAATTAATTATTGAAATATGTAAAGGGTGATGGTTAGACCTACATATATACAAAGTAGGTGCTGTTATGTAACACATGCACCCCTAGGAGGGTGGAGTGGAGTTGATTTCCGTAATCTACATATGTGTATGATGAACAATGCTCATCCCCAGACCTGCCAACCTCTGGAGTTCAAAAACTGTATTCTCTAATCCCAAAAGTTGTATTTTACTGACAAGAGTTGTATTCTTGAAAATAAACACGTATTGTTACGCCGATCAATGCCTCTTACAGTTTCTACCTACAGGAAGATTTTTTTTTATTGATCATTGGTTGAATACGCATGTTTTCGTCATGACTGGTGTGTTCGATGAACCAATGAACATCCCCAAATTGCCGATGTGAGATGCTTGTAGGATACTTTACAGGACAGAACGGGCATTTTGCCATTGAAAATGGCGGGCACACACACAAAATATTAATTTTAAAAATCATATTTTATTGAGGAAAATCGTACTGTCGTATTTGCTTCTAAAAATCGTACTAAATATGACTAAATCGTACTGGTTGGCAGGTCTGCATCCCTTGTACAGTTATAGAAAAACAAAATAATTTACAAAGACATTTGAGGAATATTATGAAAAGGCATGCACAATTTCCCCCTGGTTTCAGCCATGATGTAATGCAACAGAAATAGATATGATGTCATTTTGAATTGCGTGATATAACAGGCAGGGGAGAGTGGGTGTAAGTATTCAAAATCCTGAATAACTACTTCTCATCCTCTTTCTTTGAAACAGCAACCAATATTATAAAGAGAACTTCTTGAATAATCCATAGGGGAAAACAAAGATGATATTTGCAAGAGTATATATGTAATCAATGCATCTGGGTCGCTGTGTGGGATAACACAAAATCCATCATGCACGCACCAAAATTGTCAAATTATTTTGTTTTACTCTCCTGTGTGGGTGGAAAGTTCTAATAATGGCAGCATTACATCAATATTTTCTTCTCTCTAAATTCTAGATGTCATGCATGATACATGGCAAGGTATCATTAGACAACAAAATGACATAAAGACAGATCCAAAAGGTCTTTTAAATGGTAATGATTGCTGCATTTTTCATATGCCATCAAGTAAATCTGAAAGAGATCTACAATTTGTCTTGTTCTCCATCAGATTTTGGCATACAGCTTCAACAAATTTATTTTGTATAGAGAAAACCAATGAATTTCTAAACACATATGATCAGACTCTGGCAACCAACTCCACCCCATCGGCATATGAAAAAGGACAAATGGAATGTTAATCAATCTCAAAAAACATTATAATCATGTTGAAAACAAAAGAAATGACTAAATCAGTAAATATAACAATTCTTACTAAATATAATCATTGTACATGCTAGAGTTATTCTGATAAGTAAAATGTTATTAGTTGGTCACTATCAAATTATCATGCTTGTGGTTTACTTCTTTTGAGTTAATATGGTTCACTTTTTCTTGAGTAAGAACTTAAAAAAGAAGGCATGCAGAAAGCATTACAAATCTATTCAAATTTTAAAAATCGTCAAACTCAGTATTTGAGAGCAATATAGAACTTCATCATACATCTGTGAAGCAAAATCAGATGATTCAACTTGAAATATAGCACTTAAATGCATACCTCATAAAGAACAAAAAGCAGTGATCTTAGTTACAGGGTGATGTAGAAAATGACATCCATAAATGTGCTTGTGTGTCTGGTGCAATGCCAGGCAATACAAAATGCATGAAACATCCAAGAAGACACCAAATTGGCATTGTGTCTATCAAGAGTTTTGTTATTATTACACATGATATATCATTGGAACTTTTCAATATCTTGGGGGATGTGGTTACAAGAGTGGAGAATTTTTTAAAGACTGTTTGAACATCAGAATACTTTCAGTTAAAATGACGCAAGATACTCAACCATTCCCAATACATATGAAAATCGCATCATGTTGTCAAAAAGTAGCAAATCCATAACTTTATAGTTTAAAAGTTTTCCCCCATTTTCACCTGACACACTTTGGTAGCAAGTGGATGTTTCTCTTGGGTAGCCAGTATTACCCAATTGTTGGAAATCACAGGTCTTTTAATAATTATTTCACTAGCTATTAAAACATTCCTCCATTAACATTTCATATGTTTCAATCTAATGAAATGACAACTACTTTTACATGAAATGGACTCTTTATTTGTGTAATGTTTTAACAAATACAATCTACACCTGTATAAGAAAAATCATTGTTGCCTAGATCTGCTTTAAAACAATGTGAAAAACAAAATGGCTTACAAATTTTCAAATTGCACACAAATGTTCAATTGCAAATAAATGTTCAATTGTACACAACTGTTCCAAGTGATGCCAAAATACAATGAATTACTTCATAAAATATTGCTTTCATGAAGATGAATTGTAACCATGCGATGCCATCTAAAGACAAGAGGAGGTGCATGATTTCATGAGTTAACAATAACATCCCATAAAACATGGAAAATCTGACAACAAATATCAATATAGATGCTGCTTGTAAGTGTCGGCTTGCATGGTGATGTAGATATACAGTAGGCTTATGAGAAATATTGAAATATCAATATGTAACATTATGAAACAAAATTCTATCATGAAACGATCGTCACAATGGCATTACATAAACAATATTGTATGAATCATCTGCTGAGAGCCCAAAAAAGCATTAATACCTCAAAACAGAGTAAATGCCCTTTTGGCGTTAGGCAGATAACAAGATGTAATATTTTATTTATGATGGTAAGGCTACCAAAGGCAAGGACACACATGGCAATATTGCATGGTGTTGCTCGTTATATCGAAGTGTTTGATCAGATTTGAGACAATATAATAACCCAAAATGAGTGAATAAATGGCATTTTCTAAAAAATGTAACTTTTTTTTTTTTGGGGGGGGGGGGGGGGGCAGTGTCAGCATATTAATAAAGGCAACAAAAATCAGGCCATGTAGGCTTAATGCTTGTTGTAATCAAAGACAGCTAAACTGATAAATTAAATGTGACATAGCTTGGCTTCTTCCATTAGCCTTCAATGACTCTTTCCACAGTACAAATTAAATCTTTGCAGAACTACCGTGCCTTTCGAGTGCGCTTGCGTGCAGAGATCCAGCAACCAAAAACGACAACATTTTTCAAGCAAGCCGCGGCTTAATGTATTATGTATGAAAGATGCGGCAAGGGAGGTATGGGAGCTGTGGATCATGGTATCGTTTATAGACCAGGGACCCGTTTCACAAAATTTGACATAAGTGACAAACGACAGTTTTTGTTATAAGCTACTGAAATCCTTGCTTCTGATTGGTTATCAGCAGATTTGTCATTGAAAAAAGGCTTTGTGAAACAGGTACCAGAGCTTGTATCTTACCTTGCTGGTGATGCGTCCGACCTGCGAGTTCTGCGCTCCGATCTCACTCTGCATGTCGATAGCCATGTGACGTAGATTACCCACAATGCCGCTAACCTGTGTGAGGTTCTCGTCCATCTCGTCCTCACGGGCATCGTTTGTTATTCTACGGATGATATTGAGACAGAGAGACACAGCTTGGATAAGTCGACTCTTACAACGCCATCATTTGAATTTAATGGTTTATTGAGAATATTGAAAATAGCAGCCCGCATGCGTTCGCGCCGCAAAAGTTTGAAATGTTAAAAAAGGTGCTGAAAGCAATCAAGGAATAAATTCCTGCCAGGTACCCATTTAATACACCTGGGTGGAGAGTGGCAATCCTGCCAAGGGACGTCAGTGCCATGGCAGGATTTGAACCACAAACCATGTGATCCACTAGACCACAACACCTCTATGCTCTAGGATGATTCACCACTAACAGTTAACATTTCTGAGCATGTAGTTTAACAAGCTTCTAGGTATATGCCCCCAAATTGCAGCATAAACTAGAACGGTGAGCAATTAAGGCCCTACTTTTACTAATATTGATATGTTATATGTTGGTTATAACATATCATATGAACCTTTTGGTTGTGCACAACGCTTTAAAAAAAAACACCTTACAATTGACTATTCTTTACGGCGGTTGTATATAAAGCATGTGGTAAACATGATTTAATATTGGTGAGGAACTTGCATCTTCATAGCTGTTAATTGGTCAAATTAGACAAAAAAATTCCCATCTTAAACAACAAACTCAAAGATGAATAAGGGTCCTTCAACGCTCCTATCAACCTCCGTCAGGAAGTCGGTTCGGATTGCAATCAAGTTGGCAACCTTTGGTATTTCCATTCAACGAGACGGACTGCCTTAAGGTTCGATATATAACACCTGTCTGGAGCACATAACTCTCAAATCACTTTCAATTTTCCAAAATTGTAATTATATCACAACATCGAAAGTGATTAATCTTGTGTAATAACACAGTCTTAATTTGTACCCTAAATGTTGGCCTTTCCCATAGCACCTAACAAGTAACAAGAGTAGGTTAAAGGTAATACAAAGTTTTGGTATTGGGTCATGAATTTGGTACAAATGATGACATTGGAAGCATATGCGATCCTACAATATTCAGTGATCGTTGTCGCAGTTGAAATTGAGTCTAAAGTTATGAAATTGTGGATAATAAATTCTTTATGTTGTATATATGTATAGCTCTCTCTCAAGATTGATATGACTTTAGTTTCAAAACAATATTTCTTGACTCAAATCAACCAATTTTCTATTCCTATTTGGAAATTATATATCAGAACTGTATATTCCGAGATTTTCATGGTCGCAGCTATCATTGTATGATATTTTAATTTCTGGAAGTCCTTAGCGTTCTGGAGCCCAATTTGTTAAAAGTTGCTTATTCTGACAGGAGGTTTCACAATGGTAATGCAAATTTTAAATTTCATAATCCAATCCTGTTAGAATATTACCAAAACTTTGTATTGCCTTTCAGAGTACTTTATCCTTATATCTGAAAGGACTAGAATTCATATTGAAATGTTCATGTTGTTTGTTCTTTTCAAAGCATTAATATCTAACTATATGGAGCTCGGATAAGAAGCTACCGGGGGATCATTTTTAGTGACTATGTTTGCTTACAATCTACAATGACATAATGTGCTAGTTCACAGCCACAAATTCATTAGTGATTGTAAAGATATCTCTTTTCTCTATTCCTTATATATATATATATATATATATATATATATATATATATATATAGATATAATTACAAGCAAAAAGCTGGTCAATTCAATATAGTATGTATCCCCCCGCCATATTGCCAAGAAATATTTTCTTGTTAAATCTACTGATTTAAATATCTGATTTTACTTTCTATTACTTTCTACTCCAGATGAGCAAATCAATGAAACAAATCAATAGTCTCAAATACAAAGAGATTTTAAGATTTTAGTATAAAGTGATGCATGTTTGCCAGTAATGAGTGAATAGTGGTCTTGGGTTTTCTTCTTCTTCTTCTTCTTTGAGGGGGAGGGGGATGGATTTTTTCAGTGCATTCAAGTGAATTTTTATTTGTGTGTGAAAAAAACGACAGCCAGCATGATATGTTTTCAGTCTATTGCTGTAAAATGTTCATCTCTTCACTACTCAACAAGTCTGAACTACATTTGAGTTTATGTCTGATCCATATATGCCTGGTACGTAAGTGTGAACAGTGTGCCACATCCGTGTGTCGAGGGGGGGGGGGGCATAAGTGTTGTTCCACTGTCTGTTCATTTATATGTAAAGGCGAGGACGGTCAGTATAGCTGGAAAATGTTCATCCGGTCTGCTACTCGATGAGCCTGAATTACATTCCATCCTCAGAAAGAAGCCCTTGAAATGTATCCGTCAAGTTGAAGGGTACATAACCTTTGGTATTTCCTGATTTCCAGGACTACAGATCTGACATCGCAACTAAGACATGATATACCTCGTGCTAACACCTGCCCATACTAGTAAATCATCTAGCAAAATCCTTCGTTTCCCCAGAAATTAAGAATTTGTTTTGTAATAATTTTATTATATGCAAAGTGTATTTGTTTAGTTACCAGAAAAAATGAATTATGTATGGAAAAAATATCTAATATCTTTGTTAAAATTTCTGTTGGAAATGAAATAAATATGAATTGAATCGAATTGAATTGTCAATTTCTAGAAAATGACATGAGATTAAAAGCTTGATTTGAATATCTGTTATTTCTTTCTTGAAAGAACATCAAGTTTACAATTTCAGTCATATACTATTTTTAAATTGGGTGTTCTAATGAGGATATTGGTAGGAAACACACAATAAAATTTATAAACTGGTTGGATATTTCACTGCAAGGTTGGGGGCAAAAATAATAAATGAAATCAGAAAATTTAGAATTTCCTAACACTGTTTGTGGTTTCTGGCCACAACATGCATTTATCCACACATTATAATGTACAAGGGGTAAAGACAAAAGACTAGGGGTAGTTCTCTGTTAAGTTTACAATGGAAGTGTAGTGTGTTTTCTCTTCTGAAAATGATGACAACATTTGCTATTTGTAATTTTTGCCTAATGGGTAAATTTGAAGACCATAAAGTAACCCAGCGTTTTGCAATATTTTGACGATCAATTAAAAAGTTACAAATTTGAGTTGATCCCATAATCTTTATATATTGAAACCGAAGTAAGAAAAAGGACAAAGACCGACACCTTTGACTATTTTTTTCTAAAACAATATACACCAAATGTTTTCGACAAACGGACCTGAAGCCTTTTAACTCATGTTGTTACATGGAGGTGTTACTTCTCTTCCCCTCCCTAAAAACAACACAGAGTGATGCAAGGTCAACATCTACAGAACATCATGAATATTCCAAATAAACCACTGGATTCTAAAGTATCAAAACGAGCATTGCAAGCCACAAAATCAAAGAAAAAAACACAAATTCTTTCTGAATTGATTTGCTCATGAATAGAGCAAGAACATCAGGGGAAATATTGAGAAGTTTTAAAAAGCATCTATTGCGGCTAAATATTAACCATACAAGGAAGGGAAAACTTCTTTTGTACTAAAAAAAGAATTGTTTGTTTGACCAATATATAATTTTTCAGGATTCTCTGGGGAAAAAAGGGGGAAAATCTAATGAAATCCCCTACTACTAAAAAATGAAATTCACTCGCAAGGATATGAAAGTGTGTTGATGTCACACGTAGACATGTACAAGGCATGGACAGTGCAGACTTTTTGTGGAATGCCTAATTATTGATTTAGCTTCTTACTAAAAAAACTACACATTTTCTTTCTCAAATATTGTATAGGTAATAAATATTTGGTTGCATTAAAGGTATTACAAAGTTTTGGTATGGGGTCATGAATTTGGTTCAAATTAACATATTGGAAGCATATGCGTTCATACAATAAACATTGATCGTTGTCGCGGTTGAAATCGAGTCTAAAGTTATGAAATTTTAAATAATAAACTCTTTATGTTGAATAGCTCCCTCTCAAGGTCAAGATATTAATTTAGCTATGAAACAATATTTCTTGACTAAAATCGACCGATTAGCTATTCCCGTTTGAAAATTATATATCCCAACTACATATTCTAATATTTTCATGGTCGCATCTACCATTGTACGGCCATAGGCGCTATTTCGAAATTAATCAAAATTTACCGGGAGCACCGGTAAATTTTTATATTAAATTTTTCTCGAAAACAGAAATGTTTTGGGAGCTAATTTTTTTAGTGCTTATAATACATCCACAGGGGCATCCAAATATATCAAAGTTGTACAGATTCACTATCCACCCAATTTTCAAAATTTCCCAAAACTTTGTATTACCTTTAATTGTGTTGGAGTTAGATTTTGTTTGAAGAGTCCAGTTCTTATCTTCACCAGAACAAGATTATATGAGACATCGCAATGGCTCAGTGGTAGAGCAGTGGTCTCAAAACTGGGAGGCCCCGGGTTCAAAACCCAAGTCAATGTGCTAGTGCCCTTTGGTAATTAAGGCATTAATCCTCATTATCGAGTCCCCTGGAGAATGCCTTAAGCTGTCGCTCCCCTTCTTGATTACTTACAAGCATAAACATGCTTTCTTTATTAGCAGTCAGGTAAAAAAATCATCAAACAAACAAACAAACATATAGGATCGTTGATTAAATATCGCTTAAAATCACATAAAATGCACAGGACACAGACACATATATGGGCCTACGCAAACACAGGTGGCATCAAAATTTCTTTTAAACTGTTTCTAGTCATACTAATAACCGGTTTGGTCAGTTATTGGTAAAGTACTTTATAAGAAACTGGTATTATTATTATTATTATTGTAATGAGAGCAATCATGAGAAATTGTTTTTTAAGACATTCTTCCAAAAATTAATTAGAAAGAATGAGAAAAATTCACAAATAATTTTGACTGACTGACTGACCTTGTAATCATGGACGCGTTACCACCGCAACCATCACGATCATCCTCCATTCTCATTGGCTGATGGGAATTGACCTTGCCGTCATCATTCCCCTTCCATGTTTTCTTGTAGTCATCACCCTTCTCAAAGTTACCCAATCTGCAGAGAAAAAAAAGAAGAAAATATTGCATTAATTAAAGACGATGCCTTCTTGTAGTCATATAAGCACTTTATAAAGTTTATTATAATTATTATCATCATCATCATTTTTAGTGGTCATCACTGTTTTCAATTCATTACCAGGTTTTATGAATTTTATCCGTAAAACAACCCATGTCATATAGATCACAAGACAAATATTTAAAATAAACAATGTAAAATATTTCAAATAATTTGTAAAATATTTCAAATAAACAATGTAAAATTTTTGAAATTCTAATATCAAACAGAAAACAAAATTGTGACAATTTTAGGCAAGGTTGCATACTGTTTCTATTTCTGAAAATTACCAATAATGATTGTCATGAAGATATGTCAAATGTCTTGCACAAAATAACTATGAACCTCTCATAACTGTTGGATTTCTACTTTGTTTCTGATGCCATGATAAAACAGAAACTTAACACCGAACTAAAGCCCTTTGATAGAATCCCGCTGACATCCGTTAGAAATGGAATCATCTCTTTTTACATCGTTTCTTGGTAAATATCTCTGCAGATAGTGTTACGCTGGGAAGCGTGCACGGCTTTGTTCCGCTAGCCCTCCAGGGGCATGTGCGTTGACTCTACATGCTCCCAAGAAGCGTCAATAGTTGCTTTTCAACTAATTCCAAGAAACCTGATGTGTCAATGTTTAAACTTGATCAGGTGAATCGCTTTCTGCTTACCCTGAAGATGTGCTATCGTGTAGAATACGAGATAAAAATCACCTCGACTTGCACATCCTCATTCATGTACGACCCTGGATGCATGTGACTGGCAAGTTATTTTAATATTTTGTCTGGGTTGATGTACAACTTCAGCTGTTTCAAGGTTGTGTACGTGTTCAAAATCACATGTACTATTTAATTTCTCTCCACACTTCTATTCTTGTTATTGCCTTCATTCAGCAGATAACAATTTAACTTGAATGAAATTACAAAATTAACATATTAGTGTATTATCCACATATATATTGTATTCACTGTATACATTTCATCACAATGTGTAACTTCAAACTTGCTCATCTCTCCCCCCCCCCCACAGATAGCTACGGAGGGAAGCATATGTGTAACCATCCTTTTAAGAAGAAGAACCGATCGAGCCATCTATGGTGTTCGCCAGACGAAATAGCCACAATCGATAAAATGTGGCATCACTCTACCATTATTGTTCTGATGCAACACCAACAACTGCACAAAATGAATGCAAATTGTCCAACAAGTGCACAGCTTGAATTTACATAGTTAATAAGGTGCCACTGTCCCCTAGCTGCTTCTACAACAACAGCCATGTTCACACAGGAACATAACAGTTTAAACTTAAGTTTGCAAAACGTCGAAGTTATAAACAATGATCCACTGACTATGATGAGGGCCCACGTACACAGGACTGAAACAACAGATATTCAGAGTTTTGAACTACGAGCCGTTTAAGCGGTAATTTTGACTACAGACTTGCATGACCTTGATATTAATTGCATTCGCAAAGCGAACAGCTTTGAGTGAACACCCCTTGATGCTCATAAAGTATGTCTTCATCAGCTTGAGATAGCCAAATAGCCCGCTATTTCTGATTTGGGAAATAAGCCTGAAGTTACAAATCGCGTCCTCATCAGCTCATAACTCGAGCTCGAGAAATAAGCTCGAAATATTTTGCTCAGCGTTCGCGCATAGTGCGAGTCTTCGGTCTGGTGAAGACACCCCAGACACTAAGCGGGATATTTTGCACACTAGCTTAAGATATCTTGGGACGATTTCACCTGCCAAATAATGAAATAATGAAATAGCAGGCTTATATCCAGGATCAGAAATAGTGGACTATTTGGCAACCTCGATCTGATGAGGACAGGCCTATAGTTATCACGCTATTAAACCTTCAGACCTGTCATGGTTTGTAATTTAAAGTTTCGTAACAACAAGTGCGACTTCACGGTCCCTAACTACCAGATAATATCGAAGGTGTCAAACCACGGACTAACTTTAAAGTAGACGGACTGCCATGTGAACCTTATATCGTCTACTCACACATCAACAGAGCAGTGACCGCAAGTGCTCCAGAGAAAGAGAAGAAGAATATGTGCATACAGCACTATGCAGACCAGTCTTTAACCATGTGTCCTTAAAAATGCCACTTGCCTTTTGGGCATTTTAATTCAATATTCAACCATATTGCTTACAGATAGTAGGGGGGATGGAGTTATGCTTTGACAAAGACGGTAACTTGGGAAACAGGGCTCATAAAGAATCCGAGAACCGTTTAAGGATATCCTATTCCCTGATGAGCCTGATGGGCATCGTTCTACTTTTAATCTTTAAAGGTTATGATAACATAATACATTGCAAGTTTAGAAATTTAAGAAAAAAATACAGCATATTTTTTTTTATCTGTTGGCTGTAAACAACTTTTTGTTTTCCTTATCTCTAATCTTGAATCTTGAATCTTTTAAAGATTTCACAAAGGTTGCAAGAATAAAAATTAAAAATTAAATATATATATAGAGAGAGAGTTACAAAAGGTCTCCTATTCTAACCTTTTATCTGCTTATATCTGGTACTTGACATATATTAAATACCCTGGCTGGATTTATAGGAGATACAACCATTATAACATACTTGTTATTGCAGAAAAATAAAACACAAATTAATTACCATTAATTGGTAGTTTTGTCTTTTGAGCATTTATCAAGTTTGTTGAGATCGTAAATTGCAATAATTACATGTAATGTATGACTGGCTAAGAATAAGAACTCTTATAAAAAGACACACCCTTTAAAGAAAATTCAAATTGCTCATGAAATCAGGAGAAAACAATGATGACACAATTCCTCGCTTCAGGTTTGAGCAGAATTGTGTTAATGGTCAATTAAAATGCAGGTTTTTACTCCTAATTGGTAATGCTTTCCTAACAAAGTGTTGATTTGATTAAGATACAGACAGAACAGGACAATTTGCCCTCTGCAAATTTCTTGTATGAAGTAGGTGATCAAAGAATATAATGTCTGCCTGAATACAGTAATGCTTCTATGTTGTATCTTTGACGATGAGCTCTTTACACACAAGCATGAACGCGCTCACACACACACACAAGCTCAAAATAGTGTTAATTTCCAGCGCAGCAACCGCATAAAAGAAAAACATAAACTTGTTTAACCCTGTCTATTTATAATCAGTGGTGTCTTTCTGGAGATCCCGCGGGCCATTTTTACGTAAACACGTCAGAAGTCCCTCTTGCCGGTTCTCTGAACCATCCCGGTAAATCACTCTCTTCTTCTCTCTATCTTCTGTTCTCAAACTTCTCTCTCTCTCTTTCCTTTCAATGTATTCTGTCTCCTTCCCCGCTTTTTTTCCTCCTCTCCTCTTTCTCTATTTCAGTCTGTCTTCTTCACTGCTAATTCTTTTTCATCTCAATAGAATTTCTTATTTCACTGTCTCCTTTTCTTCATTCTTCTTTCAACATCTCTTCCTTTACTGTCGTCTTTGGTCTTCTCTTTTTCTTCATGTACGTCTTCTTCCTCCTCCTCTCTCTCTCTCTCCTTCCCTTCCTCTCTTTCCCTCATTTTGTCTGTCTTTATCTGCCTTCCCGGATACCACCAGCAATCTCTCTCTCCCTCTCTCTTTTACAATTACCATCCTCTCCAGCTCTCTTTCCTTTCTCTCTCTCCGATAGTCAATTCTATTCGTGACTGAAAGCTTCTGTACCAACTCCCCAGCAAGCAGCTAGCTTTCCAAGAGCCTAAAGCCCCGCTGTGACTTCTATTGATAATGTTCCCGCTAGTAAAACCTGATTTGAAGGTCTGATATCATACAAGTGCATTTTAAAAACACACTACACAAGGCATCTTTAGTAGTGAAGTCGGTTGGTTTTTCTAATACTCTAGACTTACTTTTTAATCATGACATAATTCTTATAATCAATCAAGAGTACAAACATCACTTCAAAATCAAATGCATAGTTTATAATGTATATCTTTCTCTTCTAATCTTTTTTTCTCTTTTCAACCCATGGACGATAGAGTTTGAGATGCAAATCTTACCAAAATCAAACAATATTAATAGGTTAAATACATGTACATCCCTATCAATCTCTTTCTCTCTCTTGCTATTTACCCATATACCCACTTGTCTTTCTCGTGCTCCCCTCTCTCTCTTTCTTTCTCTCTCTCTCCCTCTTTTTTTCTCTCTCTTTCTCTCACTCTCTTCCTCCCCCTTTCTAACCTGTCTCCATCTTCCTCTTATCCCATCACCCAAATTGTGTATGATTTCATCTTTTCTTTTCCAACTCATTTCATCTTCTGTCATAATCTGAACTCACGCATATTACCAAGTTCTGCTCGCTTTTCTTTTGATCCTCCAGGCTACCGGACTGTCCAGCATGATTCAGATGTTTAGTTTAACTATCTACACGTACGTTCTGGTCAATTCTGTAATTAATTCACATATTGCTATATGCCTATCAGCAATCTATGAAAAAGAGAATATTTTAATAGTCCAGCGGATGCACGCTTCCACACGTTGAAAACAGTGAAGGTGTTTAAACTGCATTGTATACAGGCTTTCCCAGACATGCATCCATAGGGATCAAAATGATTTTTAATATAATTTTTTTTTCATACCGTCTTCGAATATAGGGCAATGTCCTGATAACGGTATCGAGACTCTGAGATCCATGTTAGGTAACGTATGCTAAATGACAATTTCACAATGGAATGAGTTATTGGTCAATGTCTATAAATCATTTGTCAAAGCATACGGTACTTAGATAGTTCACAAAGAAAACATTTTTCTTTGTCTGCACCAATAAAAGTGTTTATTCTGTGCAAATTCTATGTGTTAGAACATTAAATTTCTTTTACGTTCACTACAGGAAATATTTATAACCATCTTTTCAATATCAAATCAATCACTCTATGACACAGGGTACATACTGGTATATACAAATAGATGTATAATACTCATAAGCCTGATATAAATGTTCCTAACAGTTCCCGACACAAGAAAGCAATCTCACTCATTACATTAACAAGAGAAGTATATATTTTCTTATAAAAGCAAATAAATGAGTTTTTTAAAAGCGAGAAGAAGGATGTTAAATATATCTCTATTTAAGTGCTGTCTGAGGGCAGGTTTGATTGAAGAGTGAAAGGGAATTAAATGTATCCATTTGGAAACTTGATCTGCGTACTGGAATTCCAATAACATTTTTAAGACGAGAAAGTGAGTGCACTCCATCAAAAGCTTTGACAAATGTCGGGCGGTTCACAGCTACTAAAATTGGAGGCGGAAATTATACAATATGATGAAGGGGTGAAGGGGTGAGAGAGAGAGAGAGAGAGAGAGAGAGAGATGAGAGAGAGAGAGAGAGAGAGAGAGAGAGAGAGAGGGGGAGAGAGAAGCAGGAAGTTGTGAGGACTGCTTCAAGCATATTATTCCTTCAACAAAACACAGGGGGGAATATATGTGAAGAGCAATACAATTTCACAAGATTGAAAGCATTTCTTGTAAAATGTGATTGCCTTCAGTTTTGAATAAGGTGTCAGACAGACAGTGAACAAATCCGAACTCAGCTAAAGTACTGAGCAAACAGCAACAAAATTATGAGAGTAAAACTGGCTATATATAGATCGAGGGTTCCCACAAGCAGCCATGTTGGAGGACAAGCAATAAAAATCTGTGTTTCAGACTATGAAAAGTCATTGTTTTCATGGTCTAGTGCATGGATTTGTTATTGGTTTGTTCTCCATCTTAACATCATCAGGGAGGGAACTCTCTATATTAGGAGATTTAATTACTTTTAATATGATGCAGCAGATGCAAATGTTAAAATATGAAAGATACTTCTGATGGTGATGCCAAATCTTATTTTACATATTTGTAATTATTATACGACACCGGTTTATTAGTATCAAACTTGGGGGTACTTGTCTTCAAGCGTTGTACAGGGTATTATATTTAATTTATAATTATTGCCAAGTTTATATTGAATTAAGGTGCTGTGTAGACGTTTTACTTAAATTACACACTTGTTTATAAATGTTTTCTAAATAATTTAGAATGTAACAAATTTGATACAC
>JAVYIG010009874.1:0-60000 GCA_035222895.1 Strongylocentrotus droebachiensis
CAATGTTTTTCTTCCAGCTAAAAAAAAGTGTGTTATAATCTCAGTAACGGCAAACTAATTTTTGTCCTTCTTTTAATCAGCTTTTCTTCTTGTTTTCTAGTCCACGTCCCTCTTCACCCCCATTATATCCCATCCCCCAATCATTCCCGTCACTTGACAAGAAAATGGTTTCTTACAAATTCTATGGTTAAGATTTTACATTTTCCTTACTCTTACTTTTTTTAACGATCAAAATGTAAAATGATAGGTGGAAGTATTGAGGCATCTACTTTGAATTAAGTATTAAAAAACATGAAGTACAAAAGAAGAAACACCACCTAAAAGACAAAAAGAATGATTCAAAGTATTTGCAGAAAAGTTTGGTATCAGCCTGTTAGCTTGTGGATATCATCCATGCAAGACAGCTTCAAGGCTTTTATGTGTGCTCTCTTCCTTATTTCAACCTTAAAGTAGACATTCTTTGAAAATTACAAGCATTGCCAATAATGTATCGCTAGAAACCAAAAAGCTTGCAGATGACAATAATATTGTACAAGTTTTAGGTGAACTGCCGATCAGGCGACACAAAATTGATGCAATAAAAGCACCTCTCAGGATTTGGGATATACAAGCACCTCACCAGAACAGACATGTAATTGATCGACGTCCTGGGGAGGGGTCTAAAAAAAGTTCAGCCGATCTTGGAAATTGTAGGGGGCACGTGCCCCCCCCCCCCCACGCCCACCCTTAGCCTTAGGTTTTAGGCGTAAGAGTCGCAAAGTGACCGTCTGCAAGAAGACTAGTCCGCTATCGAGGAACCATCTAACTTATGATGAAATATTTTTTCTGTGGAAAGATTAGATCTTGTTCTTCAACCTCCACCTAGTTGTTTTCGAGGGTCTTTTCTTTGAACACTAGCGGACCGATTCAAAGTCACCCCTCCCCTCTCCAATATTTTTCCATATGTATAAACGTAGAGCATGGAAAGACTAGTCCGCTATGGTCGTAGCCATATTAATTTTTTATGAAATATCAGTTTTTCGATAGATTAAACCTTGCTCTTCAACCTCGACCTACTCATCATCGAGGCCATTTTCTCTGAGCGGTAGCGGACAGATTCAAAGTACCCCCCCCCCCCTCTCAACTAACCCCATAATATCACATACTAGAGTGTTGAAAGTTACCGTCTGCAAAGAGATTAGTTCGCCGTTTAGCTTTTAATGAAATATGAAATTAAATCACATGACGACTTTTGTATTCAATGATTTTATTTCTCAAACTCCAATTCTTTTTCGTACATAACATAGTTTATACAAAACTGCAACATAATTATAACAAAGCCTTTTCATTATTTGATAAGCGAACATAAATACAACATAATTTATTGGTCATAATTTCACAATGTATAGGACTAAAATATATCACTTTCACATAATAATAGGAAAATATTACCGCAATACACAGTTATTTCATCCCAAAAATAGAACAAGCATTAATTTTTTCTTCAGAATAAGACTGAATACTTAACCCCCAAAAAATGAATTTGATATTTCTCAATATATTATTATACAGAATTGAAATTATGAGTTTTTCTTTTATTAAAACATGATCTTTCCTAAAAACCCTCTCCCTCCATTTCCTCCTCTTTAACTCCTGGGACTTATCCCCTCCTCTCCCCTACCCCTTCCCTTTCCCTCTCCTCCTCCCCCTTCTACTTGTGTGGATAGCTAGGGAATGCATGATTCTTCGACATGTTTCTTTACGATGTCGAAATGACTTAAGTTATTGACTTCGTTCCACCTCTACTTCGCTCTCCCTAAAACTTCCCAGTTTTCCCACTTCCTCAAAATGTAGGGGAAATTCATTCCTCATCAATACCAAATTCTTTTCCTCCAGTTCATCTTCTTTGAAACTGCGTTTAATTTCATCCAAGTTTATAGATGAACTCTGTTCTCTTCCCATGAAAATCAAATACTTTACCAGCATTAAAAAGTGATTTACTAATTGCTCCTTTCCTTGATCAATTTATGTTATTCCAACAAATATATCTTCCAACTTAGATTAGGACTGGTATGGATATATTATAGCCAAATATATTATTACAGTAGTTCCAAAGCAAACGAATTTTTTCACATCTAACGATATGTCTCCTCTTCCTTTTTGCAGAAGCAATACAAATTAGTTTGGGCAATTCCAAATCGATAAAAAATAATGATGATTCATGTAAATAATTCCACGCAGTATATTTTAAATTGGAACTCCCTTATATAGGCTACTTAATGGAAATGGTCTTTTAAAAACGTTTTTAATGTCTTTATAAAAACAAAACAGCATGTTTATCTTTTATTTTTTCAAAAATACTTGGCGTTACCGATTTCTTTTAAAGATACAATATCATTTATTGATATAATATTTTTTTCCCAGTACAAACGCAATTCCATATCACTGTCTTTTCTCATATTTCTTTTCCAGCTAAGTGGAAGTGTTTCATGAATTTTCTGTATTATTTTAAAGTCATTTATATTCAATCCTAGCTGTTGGAAATATGCACAAGATCTTAAGATTCCACTTTGGTCTATATATATTTTTATCGAATAGCTCTTCCCTTTTACTCGTATGAATTTGTTATCATTTATCTCATTTCCTTTATGGTTCCGAACTTCCAATAGATTAATATAAATTTGTGGCAACGTTATCTTCAACAGTCCAAGGAAATTTATAGTAACATGAAAATATGAATTTCCCGCCAAAGTGTTTTGTCACATACTGCTTCCATTTAATTTCATTATCTAAGTTTTTAACCCAAATAGCCCTCTGTGCTCTAATCAACAGTTTCAGACCTCCAAACTGGTAATCTAAATAATAATAATAATAATATATATGGAATTTATAACGCGCACATATCCGAAACTTTTGATCAAGGCGTGACAAAAAATGAATATGCAGATTACACAAACCAGTTTAACAAATAATATTTCTACATAAACATGCAGAAATTCAAATATTTAAATATGGGATAAATAGATACGCAGACATACAAAAGTTCAACATATTATAGTTCTTTGGGTAATGAAACTTAAACATCAGATGAATAAATACGCTTTCAACTGTGATTTAGATTGTTCTGTTGAGTCTAGTTGTCTAAGATGAGAAGGATGAGGACGGATGCAACTTTGGCGAAGGACCTGTCTCCATACCATACAAGGTATTTTTGTAAAATCAGTTTCTCCTACTCCACAAAAAAAAAAAATCGAAAGTTAATTTATCTAAATCCTAATATACCCATCTTGGGACCAGTGTAATGGATGCCACATAAATGAATTTATAATATACAAACAACTTTAATAACTGTATTTCCGTGACCCATCATAGTCTCTCAAAATATTGGTTCATTTCGTCCCTGGCATTTCGTTAGGTCCACTAAATTTAGGAGCACCGTATGCATTGCATTTATACTCTGCCTATATCCTATGCACCTAAAATTCGATTATGGAAATTTTCTATTTTACTCCACTGGCCATCACGCTATATTTTTATTCAAAACGGAGCACTAGTTTGTCATCAAATATCAAAATACATAAATAGGAAATCGAAATGCATACATTCGTACATAGCTGAGATTCAGCAGCTAATAGATTGATCCCATTAAAAAGGAAATATGATCATATATCACCTGTTCTTCGCTCACTTCATTGGCTACCGGTCCATTCTCGCATTACTTTCAAAATTCTACTTCTTTCATACAAAATAACACACTGTCTTGCCCCTAAATATCTTCTTGGCCTAGTCTCCTTCGATCCTCTTCTTCTGCCAGATCCCTCCGTTCATCTTCCTCCTTGCAATTAATTCACGGCCCGCACGAACAAAACCCGTTATGGTGACCGTGCCTTTTCATTGATTACCCCCCGCCCTCTGAAACAAACTCCCACCCCATATTCCAAATGCCCCATCCATTCACATTGAATCATTCAAAACCCACCTTTTTAATCAGTTATAGTATACTGGAGGCGCACACAAGTAGTTAATTCCATTCAACTCAATTGTATTGTATTGTATGGTACTGTATTAGTAATAGTTTGTTTTTTTATTTTGTATTTAACATGTTGAATAATTATACTAAGTTAGACAGTAGCCTACCCATGTGCGCTTAAAAACGTCTGTATAAAGCGCCCTATAAATGTAATTATTATTATTCTTACATAAATTATGGGGTGTATGAGAGAGAAAGGGAGGATGGGAGGTATATAGTATAGGGAGGGGGGAGAGAGAGAGAGAGAGAGAGAGAGAGAGAGAGAGAGAGAGAGAGAGAGAGAAAGAGGGGGTGTGACTCATGTGACCACGTAGGCCACGAGACAAGCGGGGAGGGGCTTTTCTCGAAAGGGTGCGTTGAAGTTTGATAAGCCATATCATCTAGTGCACTCCGATCTGCCCTTTCTCTCTCGAACTCCTCAGCGGACATCGATCCCACTCTCTTCTCCTTCACCTAGCTATAGCTTTGGATCAGAAACCAAGAAAATATTAAATCCGTAAGTATATAAGCTCCATTAAGACACACCATAGCTATAGTACTAGGTCTAGCTATATAGTAACCAATTAAAAACAATCCACAGCAAAATATAACTATTTTACATGAACTTTAAACAAGAGGAAAGTGGGGTGAAAAAAAGTAGCTCTCGATCCGCCAGCATGCATGGAATTGAAGGCCTAGATCTAGATTCACGTGGATATGTGTGTGTAGACCTAACTTTGTTAGAAATCTTCTTTAAAATATTTTAAAATACTGCTGTTGTAGGACACAAATTGGGAACAGTTTTTGGTACCCTACGAACATTTTGTCAATTTTAGTGGTGGGGTATAGTTGTTCCGACTTCCCTTTGCGACAGCCGGCAGCCACCCAATTAAATTGAAGAAGAAAAAAATGGGACTAGGGCCTAGATCTAGATGGTACAGCTAAGAATGATAGCCTAGATCTAGGCCTATCTAATATATAATACGATATAGGGTCTATAAAACATGATACATGATACAATAGGGTAGCCTAGGTCTATTAGGGTTTAATAGGGTTAGATTTTAGGTGGCTGTCGCCAGGCGCGCTGGCTGGAAGCAGTTTCGGATTGGGGGATGCAAACATTCCAGGGGGCTCACCTTTCAGGGGCAGTGACGTTTCATTAAATTAGAGAAAGCTATAGAATACGATTTGGTGCACTGTTCTTGACTCTTAATCCTTGTCTGAATTCAGCCCCCCCCCCCCCCCTCCTGCACGAAGCCTTGAAGCTTTGATGTTTCATTAAATTATTAGACTTAGACTTGGAGAAAGAAGATTATTCGTTGTTATCAGTTTGAGACGTCATGTCCTCATGATTTCTCCATGCCTTTGCCCAGGTTATATGATTTGGATCATATTGCGTGCATGAAATTTCACAAAATCTTTTATGAACTTCGAAGAATTGATACTATTTTCTGAATATTGTATGTTCATAATTATTGATTTTTATATGTAGATCTATATTTAACTGAATATAGATCTAGTTTATATAAATTCACATTTAATATTTATCATGATTTAACTGAAAAAATTACTAGATCTATCAATCAAACTTGGATGACTGTTGGTGTGAATAAATAAGATTCTTAGGGGGAAAGTAGGATATTTAGAAAACAATTAATGGATAGTGAGGCAAAGACGTCACAGACTCATGAGTGAGTTGTCAATTTGTCTTGTGATTTTCAAAGTTGTTCATGTCATCAAAAATTCATAACTTTCTTATATAGACCTATAGACTAGACTCTATAGGTCTATGTTATCCGATTTTACTCAAACTTTTTATGATTGGTTTGTCTGATTTTTCTGCTTCTATTGAAAGTATTTTATTTTTGGAGTGCATGAGCCCCATAAAGCTCAGGGGTTTTAAGCATTTAATTACGGTCAGATGACCCTTGATTTGTGACACTGGCAGGTCACTAATTGGCGTGGGGTCTACAGGGCTGAACCCCATGAAGCTCAGGGGTTTTAGGTGTTTAAAAACTTTCAGATGAGCATCCAGGGGCCGCCTTATTGGTCAAGAGGGCAGAGCCCCTGGAAGTCCGGGGTTTTAGGTATTTATCTACGGTCAAATGAGCATCCAGGGGCCCTCCTTAGGGCCCTTGGTGGGGTCCAGGGGGGGGGGGGGGGGGGGGCTCAAGCCCTGTTGTTCTGCAGGCCTTGACATGAAGGGTTAAATAAGCTTTTTTTTTTGCCTGACTGTACATTTGGGGATTTGTAATTTCCCAACGAAGGCATAGAAAATATAATTTATAGAAAAAGTAGAGAAAAATATCCTGGAAAATCATGTTATTTCAGCAACATTTGTAAATTACTGGAATCGAATTAGAGAAGAAAAAACATGTTTGAATTTTATGTGGGAGAGGCTTTCGTAGACAAAGCTGTAAATGTAATCATCTACCTTTTTCCAAATTGCACAACCAATGCAGGACTGTTTCAGCTACACCGCCAACCGCTCAGCGAGGAAACCCTAATCTGAAAACTGTCATTGATCAGCTAAAGATGCAGCAACAACAGCAACAGCATGGTGGACAGTTGCAGGAATCCGTTTCAATGCCTCCTGGAGTTGGTGTAACATCCATGAACCAACTGGGTCAGTGCAGAGGGCCTATGCATCGGGACCTTCAGGACCAAGTGCCTGTCATGCAGCAACACGCACACGGCATGGTCATTCACAATGCGGCCCAACCGCAGCAAAACCACATAAATCAGGTGCCTCAACCTACATTCATAAACCAACTGGGTCAGTGCAGAGGGCCTATGCATCCGGACCAAGTGCCTGTCATGCAGCAAGGCTTGGTCATTCACAATGCGGCCCAACCGCAGCAAAACCACATGACTCGGGTGCCTCAACCAGGTCAGCAGCAGATACCTCCGCAGCGGAACACCGTGCCACAGCAGACGCTGCAGCAGTTGTTGCAGACGCTGAAGTCGCCACACTCGCCTCAGCAACAGACGCAGGTGCTGACCATTCTGAACTCCAACCCACAACTGATGGCTGCCTTCGACAAGCAAAGGTCGGAGCATCAGCAGCGGATGCAACAGCAGCAGCAGCAACACGGGCAGCTGCAGCAAGGCAACATGCAGGCTGCTGGTACTCAGTCTGTACCACAGCACCAGCCATAGGCGGAGATCCGGGGAAGGGGTGGGGGGGGGGGGGGGGGGACTGACCAACGGGGGATGGTCTATGTAATCATCCCCCCCCCCCCAATGTTTATATGCTTTCATATTGCATAAATCCTAGCTATATAAGTCTATAGTCTTAGGCACATTCCCAAATGTTATGATTATAATCAATAAACAGAAATCGATAAAAGACGACCCCTCCACAAAAATCATACATTCTAAAAGTTTGATCTTGCCTGACAGGTCGTAACTTGACTACAACTTATTTGCCCTATAGATGCATACTTAAAATGGATGCCTTGGCAAAGCCTCAGTTTTATAAATGATTGCTCGACTTGGGCTGCCGCTGTACATATTTCTTGTGCATTTATTTGCACCAGTAACTTTTCTTAACATCGTGCCGTAAGATGCTTTGGTGTGTTGTACTTATTGTTTTACATTTTGTTTTTAATGAAGTTATACCTTTCTTGGTTACATGTATGCTGCTGACATTGAGATTTGAGACCTTTTTTAAACTTGCGATAATGAGTGCAAGGGGTGTGCATGAAAGAAGAGGCTACTACTACAAAACTGTTAAAATTGCATTATACCTTGGTTTAGTAGTTTATTTCTAAGGATTTTTGCGCTTTACAAAGCTATTTAAAGCAATACAAAATACTAATAAATGTTGTAGTAGATAACTGTTTTGAAATGTTGAAGCAAACATAATTGTTTTGAAAACTTTTTTTCAGTAATCATTGATTTTAATTAAAGAAAGAAGGCAACTATAAGACATTATTTTGTTAGCAAGACGGTTGAATCTTCTTTGAAACAACAAATAAACATGTTTTTAAGACAAACAACTATACCTGTGTGAAAAGATGTGTATTATTCAGATATATAATCTGCAGCAGTGCTTTTCTTCCAGCAAATGAAAGTGTGTTATAATCTCGGTAAAGGCAAACTATTTTTTGTCTTCTTTCTTTTAATCAGCTTTCATTTCCTCCCGTCCCATTTGAAAAACACCCCACTTTAAAAACATTTTAAAGTTTTGGAATACGTGACATGTATTCCCTTTTTTTATTGCCAGGCTGATAAAAATAAAATAAAATACACCAATAGCATACACACTGACTGAATCAAAGCATGCTTCAACAAATATTTAGCTTTTATGGATACACGTATTCATTTATTGAAGAATGTCTAACAGATGCATAGAAAGAGAAGGGGAACATTGAACATGCTGAAGATTGTAAGTACACTTTCCAATGGAACACTTCATCACCCTTCAACACAGACACAGATGACTGGAATAATCATTCCCACGGCTCAGTCAAAATGACATTAGGGACTTTTAGATTTACACAACGACAACGTGGATTGCTACGATCGACTTAATGCACTGCCTTGAATGGACGTCACACGTATCAGTCCACGCAAATCTAAAAGTCCCTATTACTGAGGAAAAATGTGACAATACTGGGCAGTTAAAATATCTACATGTACAGTCAAACCTGCTTTAGTGACCACCTGTCTACAAAGACCACATTTCTTGTTTCCCTTGAAAATGGTTTCTCATTGAATCATGTACTAAAGGAACCTATCTACAAAGACCACTTTTCGATGTTTCCCTTGGGCAGTCTCTATAGACAGGTTTGACTATTAATTATAGTTCACAATTATCACAAAACTGGGCACTGGGCCTCGAGAGATATATCTATGGCTATAAAAATGGACAATTTTCAATGGACTAGGAGGCTGATGCTGTACGTAGGGATTGGGGACTACACAATACAGACGTAAGTACATAAGTAACATGATGAACATACCACTTTGTATCTGGTAATGCACATATATGTATAACTGGTTAGGGGTACCGGTATTTTGTGGCAATCGACCCTTTTAGGACGCGTGGTTTGGCTCAATAACTTGATTAAGACAAGAGCCCTAAGAAATATACCACATGGAAGGGAAGAAAGGGCAGACATTTCTGCACACACACAGCGTACATTTTTGTTTCATGACTACCATGTTGAATGCTAGGACTTTCAAAAAGAACATTAAGCTTTATAATCGTTAAATTGGCAAAACGTTGAGATATTCAAAGTCATTGTTTTTTATCAAAATTTGATTTTTTTTTTTTTCTTCCAACTTCTCGACAGCATGCTCGCCCATGTAATTGTTCTCGGAGATATCACATATTATTTGAAAAATGCAGCAATAAAACACAAATATCATTGTTGCCCATTTGAAAAAAAAATATGTGATCAATTTAGCCCTAAATATAAATCCTGTCCTGAAAGGGTTTAACCTCGATCATGTATGAACAAGGCTCATTACATCCCTACAACATGACCGGTTAACAATGCTCAATGTGAATGAGCGCAAGCAATCAAGGGCGATTGTTGACACTAACAAAACGTTAGAATCCCTATACATATACGTACATATATAACCTTCATAAAGCTGCCATATTTATCAATACATTTTCAAGGAGTGAGAGAATTCTGCATTGGTCAATTTTTGTTTGTACATGTATACAGTTGACCAACATGTTGTACCCTACATGAATCGTAACCTACAAAGTTGAACAGTGTTATCTAGAATACAATTCTATCTGAATACAAGTATGCAATGTAGGAATACATTTAATGAACTATAAACTTAGCAGCATTATCCAAACAGTATATTCAAGTGTGCTATCCAAAAACATGCTATACGTATTTACACTATCAAGTTACATATACCTTAAACAACTATACTGATGAGTTCATCCAGATCAATCAATTACACTTCACCACTTCATTCACATTTTACATATACCTATTGATAAGATAGTCTTGATGGCCTTCCCCAACGCTTGCCTGAAACGGCAACAATTATGCATGCAGGGTGTAAGGTCCATGAAAAAGTAAAGCTGCTATTAAACATTAATAAAGTAAAGCAAATTAAATTTTCAAGTGAATATTCCTTACACTTTCAGATATAAATGACAGAATGGGAGACTATTTCCACTAAAATGAATAAAATTCTAATGAATACATATATATATTTGAATACAGGGTGAGGCTTCTCTCCTAATCTTTCTAAAACCGTCTAGTGTGTTACAGGTTTGACATATTTTAAGTACTGTTTATTACATAGGTTATTACAAGTACTGTTTTACTCTACATTCACATCAGTACAGCAAGAAAAAAACAATTGGTGCACTACTGGTTTAATAAACGATCATATAACTTTAGCTACATATCATACATACTATTTTTTCTTCTAGACATGACAGGTTAAAGCCAAATCAAGCAAATCTTCTATGCATCATGTCTACTATTATACTTTGATTTACAAGCAACATTCTTCACTGGCCAAACCTTAATCAATGTTATTAATTTATTGGAATGCAAAAGATACAAATACTATTGATAAGTGTAAAGGACGGAGGAAATACTTTGCACAATATACACAAAAAAGATATTCAGAAGAAATATTATGTAATGGACCAGCACACGTCCGAAATGTACATACGAGATGACGATAATTGAGCACATTCTTCCTAGCTCCAGCATTATGTAGGCATACTAAATGAATTCACACACACACATATATTACAACAATTTCTAAATAATCCTTTCATAATGCATATAATGCTTTGCAAAATGAAGTTTGCAATAGATGCCATATCGTGAAGAGGAGAGAATTGCTATACTCTAAACAATATGGATGGGGTTTTGTGTCTAGTATTCTAGACTTTTTGAGAGCTTGATCATCAAAACACATGAGGGTATCTGACAGTTTGAAAAGGACAAGTTTATTTGACATTCATGTAATTCAGTGGCAAACCCTAGTGCAAGAATTTTGAAACACGACTATTAGTATTACCGCAAACTTACGATGTTCCTTATCCCAACTCTAGACTCAACATAGGATCACAATATGCAAGAGCAAAGCCTATCTGCTTTGTACATCATTAACAATATTTTCATGTATACTGTTGATCCTATCGCAGGGCAAGATATAATCCATCTACGAAATATGGGTATTGCTACCACTGTTGTGTTATTTGTTGCAGTAATTTTATATTACAAGTAACTCTGCAATATACTCACAAAATCCATTTCCAATCAACACCCAAGAAAACACTGGCAAATAAACCTAACATACATAAAGAAAGCCCTCTGAAATTATTAACTCTTCTATGTATATGCACACATTCCACACATTTTTGTTGTCTTACTACAAGGCAAACATATACAAATGATCCTAATTATTCATACATATGTACCATCTGCAAATTATTAATTGAATATTCTTCATCACTCAAGATAAATACATGTCCACAAGATGCTTACTCTCCTTCCACAAAATCTCAATGAACATGTTCCAAGGGTGGGAAGCGCATTCTTAAAACAATAAAAATGCCTTATACCTTGAGATAAAAGGCTATTCCTTGGTTTACCTGATATTTCTCTCTGTTTAAGACGATGCACAACATGTTCTTTTTCTATGCTAGTGACACTATAACAACACATGCATGAATATGTAACTGCGTTTCCAATTACTCTGTAAAAACTCTACATAATGACATTTTTATAAGAAGGCTGACTACCCTCTACGGCATATTGCGTAATATATATTTTTTATCAATTGATTTCTTTTCTTCCTTCGGCATGATCAAATGAACCAACTTCAATGTGGAACCTTACATGTGCGTCACCTGACATTAGTACAAAGTCACCTGACACTCATTCCCTTCACATCGTCACTTGACATCTGCACAATGTCACCTGACATCCATTCCCTGTACATGGTCACCTGACAATGGTATGTCACCTGACAGTTTTGTCCATTAACAAGATTTACAAGGTCACCTGATAGTGGTTTCCTTTACAATTTCTTTCCAGGAGTCTTTTTCTCTGCTATTTTCTTGCTTTCTCATCTTCATTCATCATTATCTGTTGGGAAAGAGAGATGGTTGATACATTGATCATTGAGATATGTTGACAAAATGTGCTTCACATATAATTTGCGACCTAGCAAAAGCTTTGTTATCTGCATATCTACAAGCTTTTTACATAAATCATTACCAATATATTTCTTTTTAAATATGTTGTTACATAAAGGTTTCTACATGATCATAGACATACTATGCAGTAATTTATATTGCTACTCATATAAAGCATATAATAAGCATGATTAAACATGTTGATAATACTTCATTAGATCAAATAAAACCATGATTTCACCTGTATATACACATACATATTCAGAGTATAATACTACAATTTACACTTTTTCTGTTAGTGACACATAATAAGGTTAGTACCCAACGAACCAAAGTAAGCATTAGTATGTCTGTTGAACCACCAATGAAGGATCCATACTGACAAAATCATACAATCACCATTATCTATTCTTAATCATTAACCACACACACCAAAAAATGCCCCAGACATTTCCGATAAGCAAGTGCTCCATGTGCACCTACCTAGTGCTCTCTTATGTTTTTACCATGTACGTGTAATACAATTCTAACAACATTAGGCATAGTAAACCAGCTAAAACAATGAGATGTGATTACGAGCAAATTAGTCTTTTCCCAGATAACCATTCTCTTTTTAACATTCCACAAGATACTATTATAATACTCTTTTACCACTACTTAATGAACATGTTACCATGTGTGAGACATACATTCTTACAATAATAATAATGCTTATATAACACCTATTATGATTGCCTAAAATTCAGACTTAACTAGAATACAGTCAGCCTCGCGTATTAAAGTCGACCTATACGGGGTGGAGTGAAATGTGATGACTTAGGCAATCTTCGACTTCTGCTTAAGTCGTCAAATACAAATGAAATTTTCTGTACAGAGCAAATTAGAGAGGACCTCACAAGATACATCACGGTGCTGCCAATTTTTATTTCACTGATGACAACTTCAAATCTTTCCTTTGTTTCTCTCTTTTTTCTGCTCTTATTAATACCAGCTAACTATCAGGATAGACTTCCCTTTTAATAATTGGATCTCTTGCCAAATTCACCTCAATTTTTCCTAAGTAAGCGCTGTCTTAAATCATCAATGTCATTGGCTGTCAAGATTTCAAATCTTATGCGATATCAATATGTACATTTTAACAAGCCTCCAAAAGAGTTGAATGGATAATTCATTTAACTGAAGGATCGATGAGGTACATGTAGGGTTTATTGGTATACGGATGAAAGGGTGCAGGATAGCGGGTTGATGATGATGATGTTGATGATCGTCATGATGTTGATGATGATTACAGTCACATGCAGTGGATTGTTTAGTTTTTCTGGTTCTTTAACGCTATTTTTCATGCCGTACGAAAGAACAACAAAAAGAGCAAAATGGAAAATTATGTAATCATATCATGATTAGATGCCCCTAAAAATGCAAATAAAATATTTACATGCACTTATTTTGGAGTAGTTGCATCTCAATCGTGAGGAGTTAATCATGATCTATAAACATAAACAAGAATAAATACAGGTAGTTAGTTCAGAAGTGTCTTACAATATTGTGTAAATTATGATCAAAAAGCTTCTTTTTCGATACAGAAACAGTTAATAAAAAGAATTCTTTATTTGGAAGATTACGTAAAGTAACTGTAAAAACAACTCTTGTATTGAATCATAGAGAGAGAGAGAGAGAGAGAAAAGGGGGGAGGGGTAGAGAAAAAGATATGAATATAGATGGACATAACAATGGATGGATATAAAGAGTAGAAGATCAAAGCCAAAGGGAAAGACACAGGCAGAGACAAAAATTGGAGATATATTCACAAATACATTTAGAAAAGTATGCTGGGATTAACAGGCAGGAGAGAGATAGAAAAAGACGAATGTAGATTTATACAAATAGCTAGAGAGAGAAGAGAGAAAAGAGAGAGAAGAGAGAGAGAGAGGGAGAGAAGAGAGAGAGAGAGAGAGAGAGAGAGAAAAGAGGGGGAGAGAGAGAGAGAAAAGAGGGGGAGAGAGAGAGAAAAGAGAGAGAGAGAAAAGAGGGAGAGAGAGGAGGGAGGGAGAGAGAGAGAGAGAGAGAGGAGGGAGGGAGAGAGGGAGAGAGATGACAATGGGAGACAAAGGTCAAAGACAGAGACTATAACAGAGATAAAGATATATGGTGGGGGGTGGGGGGGGGGGGGGGGTGGGGAGGGTAATCATTAAATAGTACAATTATTTTACATGTTCAATAAACTGAATGACACCGTCGACCCCAAAACAGTGTATACACAATTCATGGCACTGCAGGCAGTACATTCAAACCTCTACAAATGAAAAAGACCAAGAGATAAAATGGGATATCAACTTGGGGATAAGACGACAATGTGTTGGTTTGTTATCACCATGCAGGTGAACTTCTCACTGCACAAAACTAGCACAACACCATGTGTGCTGAAAAATACAACGACAGGAACAACAAAATAGATGCCTGTATTAGGTGCAGTAGATGCCTGAAAAAAAGAGAGAATCAGGAATAGAAAAATGTAGATCAAGGTGTACTAATCATGAGTACAATACATAAAGAAAGAGAGAGGGGGAGGAATAGAGTGAGGAAGTGAGGAAGGAGGGAAAGAGAGAGAAAGTGAGGAAGGGAGGGAGGAGGGAAAGAGAGAGAAAGTATCAAAT
This sequence comes from Strongylocentrotus droebachiensis, assembly GCA_035222895.1. Taxonomy (NCBI): domain Eukaryota; kingdom Metazoa; phylum Echinodermata; class Echinoidea; order Camarodonta; family Strongylocentrotidae; genus Strongylocentrotus; species Strongylocentrotus droebachiensis. The sequence goes on from JAVYIG010009874.1 coordinate 14,780, forward strand.
ATGAGAAGTCAAAGTATGGAAGGGGTGGATTTGAAACAGACAGCAAAGGATTACAAGTTATAAAAAAGGGGGAACCCAAATTAGGAAAACGACTCACTAAAACTGTACCTGTAATCTTAGTGTTAATCCTAACACCCAAAGTGAGCCCTCTGTTGTTGGTTCTTACCTTCAGTGTATGCTCCATCAGCCATGACAAGCTGGAGGATCTTGGTATATACTTGACCTTTGCCCTCTCCGAGGATGGTGCTCACACGCTTAGTACCTTCCTCAATGTTCTCATCTTCATCTTCATGCATTGCCTAAACAATAAAGGTAGACAAAAGAAAGAAACATTACAGTCTAACCTGCTTTTAAAGATAAAGACCAGTTATGGTCATGCGATTGCATTGTGAAAGAAACGTTGTGGAATCGATCAGAAAAGATTGATCATCTAGCATATAAGTATTGGTGTGTACTGCAAGGTTCTGGAATCACCAACATGATAAGAAATTTGGCCCAGTCTTCGTAAAGTTACAAGCACTGTACACAGAAAGATCTATATGGGACTACGCACACGTGCGTGACACGTGCGTTTATCTCTCACAGTCAAATAGATAAACTAATTTACCAAATACATCAATTAGTAGGCGGTTTCCCGGCAAAATTTGTATCATCATGTATTAGTCAAAACATATTCTTTCACATTATTGGGAATAAGAGTTTCCATTTCATTTTTTGAAATTGGGGCGTGTCCAATACTGGTCTTTTACCTTTAAGAGTGACCATCTGTCTACAAAGACCACATTTGTTTGTATCCCTTGAAAATTGTTTCTCATTGAAACATGTACTACAGGAACCTGTCTTCAAAGACCACTTTTTGTGTTTGCCTTGGGCGGTCGCTGTAGACAGGTTTGATTATATTACCTTCACCTGTGCCTGGGAAGGGAAAAGCGATATTAAAGGGATTGGGTATCTTTGCCTCAGATTCTAAACAAAATCCTGGATTTAGCTCATGCTGCAATCATAATTATAAACATTCAGATCTGTCAGGAATCCCATGATTTTTACACGCCGACCGCCTGTCTGATTATCAAGATATTTATGATTGGAAATCGAAATTTAAAAAACAGTTTTCACAACGGTTTTTATAACACTACAGTCTATTGGGGATAATGAGTATGGTAAAACCGGTCACTTAAAGATTGTTACTTTTCTGAGGTACTTTATGATCATTTTGAAGCGCAATTTGTTTAGGGCTTCAATATTACACCATATCACAGACACTGATAACACGTAGGGCCATGCATCTCAGATTTGTAAAACTAGAAACATTGTTAAGCCATGCCTTTAACCCGTTGCCTCCAGGTACCAGGTGGCCCCTGTGTTAAGCATATGGCAATGAATGAACGTAGTGGTCGATGGGTTGATCACTATAACCCTGAGGGCTCTCCTGACATAACTGATTGGGATGTTGAAGCGTAACAGGACACCAAAGGTTCTCTCTATACAGTGTTGTGGGTAGTGAACATGCACAGGCAGTGCCTTTCCAACCTAACCATTGTGCTGCCAATTTAACATAATCTCATAACTGAGAGTGATCAAAATGTTTGCAAAATTAGCTCAAATTCTTTGCACGTAGTCTGTAAGGACCCATGTGTACTTGTAAGTACCGTAGACTGTCAAAACGTGGCTTATACTGAGATATCTAAGACGGACATGAAATAGACCAAATATATATGTGTCTGACAATTTTGTCTTGTGTCTTGTATGGTCTTGTGGTTACTGTACAAACAAAATCTTGAATTGACTATCAATGTGCAAAGCATCTGCAAGGAAAAAATTAGATCTTAGTCCCAAAATTTTCAAACCAAGAATTGTACCAACATATTCATCATTCTTCTTCTTATATAGCTAGGCCTTGTCTTTAAAAAAAAACATAAACATGTAAAAAAGAATGAGCTAGTTGTATAAACTGAGAAGAATAGTAAAAGACCATACACAAGACTAGAGACTGACCTGTATTGACTTGTATGCTTTGAGGAATGTGTCACATCCAAGCTCTTTCTCTAGCTGTAGTCTAGACTCTTCCAATCGACTGTAGACGCTTTCTCTCTCCTCAGCGGACATCCCACTCTCTTCTCCTTCACTTCCTTCACCTAGGATCAGAAACCAAGAAGTAACCGCTAAGTAAGCTCCGTTAAGACACAACATAGCTATAGTAAATCAATTTTTTTTTTAAATCACAGCAAAATATAACCATTTTACATTTAAACAAGAGGAAAGTGTGGTGAAAAAAAGTAGCTCTCCGCAAGAAGGCCTATAAGAGTATTCATTCACATGGAAATGTGTGTGTATTTTAAAATATGGCTGTAGTACATAAATTAATGGACAGAATTGCATGTGAATATCAGAGTTTTAGGGATCACAATATCCGTCGAATTCGCAAGTATCTGGATCAGAGGTCATTCATTATCCATGCCTTTATCACCAGTCGCTTGGATTACTGTAATGGTCTACTCTATGGTGCCACTGCAACCCATCTTGAGAAACTACTACGTATTCAAAATGCTGCCGCCAGACTTGCCACAGGTTCACCCAACTTCTGTCACATGAAACCTATTCTTGGTCCATTGAACTGGCTACCCATCAGGTCCCAAATTCATTACAAAACTATTCTTCTTAAATTCAAAAGCATCAATGGTCTGGCTCCTTCCTACCGATCAGAAGTTCAGAACTCATAACTATCAAGATGCTACCCACACTTGGTGACAGAGCATTCATAACTGCAGCTCCAAAACTGTGGAATAACCTACACATAATTCTTCGCAACCAGTAATCGCTAAATTCTTTAAGAAATATCTAAAAACTCACCTCTTCTGTTAATAACAAAATTGTAAAGCACATTTGAACATATTTATGGAAAATACTCTGTATAATCAGAGCTGCCAACCTTTGGAAGTACAAATTAGTACTCAGCACCTCCAAAATTAGTATTTTACCATCAAAATTAGTATTTTTCAACCGGCCTTCTTTTCACCTATTAAAAACCTATTGATGTCGTAACGCAGCGCAAATGCATACCGTAAAGACCATATTTTACTGATACACACCAAATAACACAACAAAAAATAACCCTGAAGAAAGAAAGAGGATAAATACTGTTGCAAACTGTGGAAAAAATCAGACATACCAACACCAGAGATGCCAACTTTTGGAAATCAGAAATAGGGAGGATTTGAAAACGACACCAAATAATGTGCGCGCAGCGCACATCTCGAGCGCGGAGCGCCCGACTATGTGGCCGGGGTCCAGGGCCCGCCTTAGGGCCCTGGAAGCTCTGGGGTTCTAGATGCTCTCAGGTGCAATATGAGCCTTATTTTGGAGCATTTTACATGTTTATTTAGTTAAATAATTCCCATTAAAAAAATTAATAACATAGATCTAGTACAAAATGCATAGATCTAGGTCTATGCATGATGAATACCTCTTCCAGACTTCAAAAAAATAGATCTACAGCAGGTCTACTGGATACTGTATTCGGTCTTATAGTACTTCTGAGACCATTTCTTGGTCTTCTTTTGCTGATTTCGCTATTCCGTGTCAATATCCACGCATTGTTTGAAACTTAGAATCGTCCTTCGATGTTCCACCTCGCGACTCGACTATCTTCAACTCCAGCGTCCGCTCACACATCGCGCGGCCGGGACCGGCGGCCTAGTCTGCAGTGAAATCCCAGTAGGCATATCGCATGCAGCTGCAAAATGCAAGATGAATTTCTCTTTCAGACTTCCGAATACACAGGTACTGGATACTGGATTCGGTCTTATAGTACTTCTGTAAACATTTCTTGGTCTTCTTTTGCTGATTTCCCGCCATTCTGTGTCAATATCCACGCATTGGTTACGCCGAAATGGTCGTTCGATGTTCCACTGCGCGACTCGACTATCTTCAACTCCGGCGGCCGCTCACACATAGCGGCGCCGGGACCGCCGGGCTGGTCCGCAGTGAAGTCCCGTTAGTCATATCGCATGCAGCTGCAAGGTATGCGCACTGCTGAGCCAATCTTTCGCTGCTCCTTATTTTGTTTGCTTTTACGTAGAATTCGGTAGCAGCGAACATAGTTGAATTACTACATGCTAAAGTTAGCAGACGATATTTCTCATGAATTCGGACTTTTGGAAGGCATTTTCGTATTTTCGTATTCCCTTCGGATTTTCGTAACAAATACGAATTTTTCGTAACGGTTGGCAGCTCTGTATAATACATTATTATTATCATTTTCATTACCCGAGTCCCAGTCTTCATTAATTGGCTTGCTCTGGCCAGAATTCTCCTTATCATCGTCATCCTCCTCCTCCTCCTCCTCGTCGTCTTTGCTCCCTGATGATGATGATGGGGAGGATCCATTGGATGCTCCTCCAGGACTCTTCTCTTCCTCTTCATCTTTCATCCGTCTCATCTTGGGTGTGTCTGAAGCATCTGAGAAGAGAGAAGGACAAAACACCATACTGCATCAAATCACCATGTATGTTTTACATAGATCTAGAACCATCAAAAATATTACATGCATGTACATTTAAAATGTTCCCCTTTCTCCACAATATTGTTTTGGAAGAGACTATTATGCCCACTTTAATATTGATTTGAAGGTAATATTTAACATTTAAAGGGAAGTTTCAAAGTTTAATTGATGTATCTATTCCTAAGTGTTTCTTCAATCATAGTAGAAAATTTCAAGGAAAATCATTAATACGGATTGTAAATGGTAAATTTATTTCTGTTTACCTGTTTTAAACTATTATAAGACTTCCATAGACAACAGATAGCTGTAATCATGTACCTGTTCCCACTTTTTTCCTGCTTTGTTTGTTTATCTGCAATTATTTTCCCCTTTTGGATTGATTTTACTACATGTCAAATGAAAGATGTATTCTTACCTCTTGCTTCCAGTACACTTCTCATCGACTCAACAAGACTCTGGTATTCTTCCTCATCTTCATCTACATCTTCTTCCCTGTAAAGGAGAAATCATAAACCCGAGTCTCATTCTGTTCTTCCTCTAGCAGCAGACAGCATATCAATTATCTCTGTACTATTTTGTAAATTTGTAAATATTTCAGGGTGAACTTAACCTTGCTACAAAAGACTTTAGTCACCAAAAGCTGAAAGATTCTTCAAAAATCAATGTCACAATTCGTAAAAATAATCTACCATTATCTATTTCACATATAATTTTAGTCCAGTTTGAAAATTGAGTCACTGCAATATAGGTCATAGATATCTATAAAAAATACTTTTCAAATTATTTACAATACTATGTGAGCAATGAATAATAGCAAGCTACAAGCAGATGAAGCTACAACTGAATAAATACAATTCATATTGAAGCATTTGAAGTTTTCTCAAATCAAATATCATTGTATTTTTAATAGTTTGAGAGCTGTGTAATGGAAAAATCATTTGCTTTTTATACTAAAAAATTATTTAATATCAAAAGTTGATGTAATACTAAATTGTAAAGTAAGAGGCATACATACACTCCATCTTCTTCATTTTCCTCCTCCTCCTTCTCCTCGTCCTCTTCCTCCTCCTCATTCTTAGCTGTCAGGTTCTGGAGTTGTCGAATAAGCTCATCACTCTCTTCATCATCATCATCCTCGTCATCATCGATTGCCAAATCATCATCATCATCCTCATCGTCATGCTGGTCATTGAGGGCAGTGTCAACACTCTGAGCGACACGCCTCTGATCTGCCTCAAAGAATGGATTCAGGGCAAGGGTAGTACGGAACAGCTGTCTTAGGTCCGGATCAGAACAGGTCCTCAACAGCTAACAATGACAATTCAAAAAGATACGAAAGTGAAACCTGTATATAAAGACCACTCAAGGGAAACATGAATCGGCCTATATATAGGCAGGAGGTCTTTATGTCGTGGTCGAGTGGTTTAAGGCGCTTGACTTGAAGATGCGAAGGTCGAGGGTTCGAATCCAGACACGGTACTAATATCCTTTGGCGAGCTATTAACCTGCACTTGCTACTCTCCACCCAGGTGTTAAATGGGTACCCAGTAGGATGCGACCGTCATTGTTGGTCAAACAGTATTTGAGCGTCATGTAACGCCTGGCTGGAATGCTCCCCAGGGAGTGGAGATTGTGCATACGTTGTGTGCAGGCAAGCACTGAATCCAATGACCGGGGTAATAGTATATTTGTAAAGCACTTAGAGACATTTGTATTAAGCGCTATATAAAAATTAAATATTATTATTATTATTTTAATACAGGTTTCAATGAGAAACCTAATCAAGAGAAATGAAAAAATGTAGTCTTTATATACAGGTGGTCTTTCTATAACAGTTGGTCGCAACGCAGGTTTTACTGTACATTCAAACCTGCAACCAACTGTATAGAAAGTCTACCTGCCTATAAAGACCTATTTTTGTCCATCAACCATGAGTGCTCTTTGAAGCATTGATTAAGGAGCCTGTACATGAAATCCATCTGTCTCATAAATCAAAAGAATTATCAATATTCTTGTTTTGAGGATCATAACCTTCAAATTTGACCGTAGCATAGTCAAGCATTCTCTGCCAGGCAGGGGAATCTCTTCAATTCTTATTTGTGTGAGAAATATTTCAACAAGAGGTTATTTCCATGTTTGTCATGAATCCCATACCAATAAAGGACTAATTTCGATCAACCATCTCTCGTCTCCTTTGCAAATGTCTGAGTCTAATTTCAAAATGCATGTACCAGGAGATCACTTACCTTTGGTGCTGTATCAAAGAAACCAGTTGACAGGCCGGCAATCATTTTCTTCTTAGCAGACCTAGAAGATATCAAACAAACATAAAAAACGATTCACATTTAAAGGAATCCGGTAACTTTGTCTTAGATCCTTTAAAAAAATCCTTGATTTAAGCTCATGCTGCAATGATAATTATAAACCTCTAGGTCAGTCAGGAACCCCATGAATTTTACAAGTCGATCGCCTGTCTGATTATTAAGGTATCTATGATTGGAAATCGAAATCAAATTTTGCGTTTGACAAACAGTTTTCATAACACTACAGTCTACTGGGTAAAACGAGTATGGTAAAACCGGTCACTCAAAGGATTTTACTTTTTGAGGCATTTCTTGATAATTTTGAAGAGCAATTTTTGTAGGGCTTCAATATAACACCACATCACAGACACTGAAAACAAGTAGGGCTGTGCATCTCAGATTTAACATTGTTAAACGATCCCTTTAAAGCTGTTCTCAGGGGCCATATTCTGATAATGACATTATCTTTTATGTCGCAGAAAAGAATATTGATTGTTGTAAGAAATCAAAATTGTGCGGTGGTTGGCTGGTTCTTTACCAGAGTGAGTCGTGAACGACTTCTACCTCCCATAGCCCATCTTCCACCTTTTCCTTCTTCTAATTTTCTTAAACATCCAGCTGCCTAGGGACTAGCATCACCATCAGTATGTGTTAAGGCATGTACTGATTAGAAGGTTCTATCTTCTTCTCTTGTCTCCTCTTTTTTCAGTCTTTTATTCTATTTTAAGGTTTGCATACCGGTACCCATAATATTGGACTGTACTGTGTATTAGACGTACCCAACAGAGGCATGTGCTTTCAGGAATCCTTTCCTATTTCTCACATGTCAGTGTCAATATTTGGAAAGGAATAAATGGTCTTTTATAACTGAATTTTTTAAAAGAAGAAAAAAAGCATCTGAGTTTTGTCATATTTTGTGATGTGTCCCTGTTTTGTAGAATGAATCACATTTGCATTCTTGTTCTAAGTTGAATTTTAACACTACTTGATGTAGAAGTACGCTACAATCTGTAGTAAAATTGCAAACTTACTTTTCTTTAATTTCTTGGTTATCCTCATCTTCTTCATCTAGGTGAACAGCATCAGCATCTAAACAATGTTTAAAAAAAGATGATAAATTATATTCACTATCAAAGTATAACAATATTATACAATAATATTCCCAGTATTCACACATTAATCAAAGTTTTTGATAGAGGACTTGTTTGTTAACTAATTTAGTCAAGTCTGTTTTTGAAACACTTGATAAGAAGTGAAGCATATCATTGAAATGAATATGATTTCCATTATTTTATTTCCCCATGATTTCATACCAGCTTTACATGTACCTACCTTTCTTTTCCTGGGCAGTTTTCTCTTCCTTCTTCTCTTCTTCCTTCTCCTCATCAGTCTTCATTGAGCTCTTTGCTAGCTGTGATGATGATGGAGAGTTGGCTGAAGGAGGGGAGGTTTTCACTGACGGGGGTGAGGTACTTGGCCTTGGACTCTTGGGAGGCGTGGCCTTGTCAGTTGTAGGAGGGGCCTCAGCATCAGGGGCGGGCCTTGGAGGGGTAGAGTTTGATTTAGGGCTGTCCTTTGTAGTTGAAGTAGGTGGTTGATCCTTCTGGTTAGGGGAGCCTTGCGGTTTGGGTGCAGAGTCTGAATTGGACAAGTTTCAGCCAATTATCATGATGAGGAATGTACATCCCTTTGTCATTTCATATGCATGATTTTCATTAAGAGAACCAACCGGGTCAAACTTTGTGCAATAACAACATTTTGCACCAGCTTAGAATTATTAAGTGTTTAATTCTGGTTTAAATTGATACTTTTCTTATTTTTAGGCTAAATTTGTATCATTTTTTTTTCAAGAATACGATTTTGCATCAACTTCAATCTAACATATTTTTGTTCACTGGAATGTTCTCTGGTAAATCATTAGAATTACATGATTTGCTTTTGTAGCTGGGTCAAGCTCATGATCGAGATGCTGAATTAATCTTCACTGCGAGCCTCATAAGCATACACACTGCGGTCTGGCCGTTATGTTTACAAAAGAACATATAATACATCTAATAGTTACCAAGACCATGGTCCCATTCTGGACTCATGGCAGGTCAGATGGTCCTTACAGCACAATACAATGTACACCAATTTTCATTTTTATCATATACTCTCAAGAGAAAAAGAGATTTGTTTACCTATTTGTGTTTGGTTGCTAGGTGATGATGATGGTGATGCTGCTTTCCAAGCTGGTCTAGAGGGAGACGGAGGAGTCTGTTTGGTAGCATCGGATGTCTTGGACACATCTTCCTTATTCTCGGCATCAATGGTCTCAAGATCAGCTGAATGGACAAAATTAGTTTCAGAGTGATTCCTTGATCACCAGAACATTTCTGTCTTTTTAAGTAAACTGGTTCGATGAATATTGGTTGGTTTTGGGTCGGTCGGTTTGTTTATTTTACCTGACTGCTAAGAAAGCATGTGTATGCTTGTCAGTAGGCAACCAGGGAACAGACAGCATTAAGTCCTCTTTGTAGAACTTGATAATGAGGATGAATGCCTTACCAAAGGGCACTAGCGCAACAAATTGGTTTCAAACCCGGCCCTCCTGGTTATGAGACTACTGCTCTTCAATGTGAAACAGGTTATCCATAAACAAGCAAAAATCACACATAATTTTGAAAGAGAAGTGTTGATGGAGCTCCTTCAGCTCATATTTGGTATTGGTTACAGAATTATAATTAGAGTGAAACGTGTTGAATATGGTATCGTGTTGTTCTCTATGAATGACAAGATATAAGTGTGACATACAGCTTAATAAAACTATAGTTTGGATTTAAAGGTCATCACTTTTGAAAACATCAGTACAGCATTATTCCGTAGACAAATTTCCCTTTCACTTCATTTTATATTTGCAAAATTGTCATTCTGGGTTGTCTTTGTATGATCACATGACCTCCTTACCTGCTTCTTTGCTGTCACCTGACTGCTTCCCATCTACGACACACACGTTGTCCTTGACGACGGGGATCTTTTCTCTAGGGCTCATTGGTTGTTCCTTGATGACTGTCACGCCCATGGGGCTGCCTCTGTCGTACATTGCGGGCCCTTTCAATAGTTGGGTTTCTCCTGGATAAACAGGAAGCGAGAAGATTAAAGTGAAAAGAAAACTGAAATCTTAACATTTGCTAAATTTCCCATTTCACCATAATACTGAATGATTTATGATCCATTTTAAAGGGGCCCCATCCACAACAAAAGCAACCACAACCACAGCAACAACAACCACAACCACAGCAACAACAACAGCAACAACAACTGCAGCAACAACAACAGCAACAACAACAACCACAACAACAGCAACAACAACAACAACCACAACAACATCCACAACAACAGCAACAACAACAATTTTTTTCTTCTTCAAACAAGACATATATCCCCCAAACCAAACGGACATGAGATATTAAAAAAGCTAAGGATTACAAAATGTTCTGAAGAATTGGTACCTTACATTTCATCAACATGAAACTTTCAGAATCACTCTGTACAAAATTGTCATAGAAAAATCTTGGGATGTTTACATCATCTTGGAAAGTACGCTATCATAAATGACCTTTGTATGCCCTTTACAGGGATAATCTCGAGAAAAGGTACGCAAGGAAAAATTTGAATTCACAAAGTAAGATTTGACTCATCACTCATGGCATGTTTTATAACCTTAAAGGGAGAGGGTCGTCATTTCCATACTGGGCAGAGGTCATAATTCGCTGACACCAGACTTGGTGGAAAAACCATTAATGGATGTACAAGTCAGGACACAGCGAACCCATAGGCCAATCAAGAAATATCCCCTCGTCTCTCGGAGAGTCTTTGCATGATGCAAATGTTAGACAATGACTTTACCATATGGGGAAAATGCAGAGCATTTCATAAAGCATGTTGGTCATAAAACTGAAGCCCAATCCTGGTGATTGATAAAACCTGTTATTGGGTAAACACCGGAATGGTGTCAAAATTCCCCATTAGAGCCCACTTCTATAGGCATGTCATCATCAGCTCGAGATTGCCAAATAGCCCCCTATTTCTGATTTGGGAAACAATCCTGAAGTTACAAATCGCATCTTCGTCAGCTCGAGATATTTTGCTAAGCGTTCGCGCACAGTGCGAGTCTTTGGGCTGGTGAAGACACACCGGACAAATAGCGGGATATTTTGCAAACTATCCCAAGATATCCTGGGATGATTATCCCGACCAAATATCCCGCTAATTGCAACTTCGGGCTGATGAAGACGCAAACCAGCTGGATAATTTGCAATCGGGATAGTTGTAATTGCTGGATATTTGGCAATCTCGAGCTGATGAAAACAGGCCTTATGTGCCCTTAATTGTGGCCTCTGCCTCTTCCTACCTTTAGCATCCCCTGCTCCTGCTGCTATGGTCATGGTTCCTGCTTTGATCTCTGCCATCTGGAGAGCGTTGACTACGGTATTACCCGGGGCACCCCACTTCTTTCTATTGGCTTCTACACTCAATGCAGCTACGGATGACTTGGGCATTAGCATGTCACCTGCATTGGTGGCTATAAGGTTGATGTAAAAAAGTGAAGGAAGGAAAGAAGAGATTTGAGAATAAGAAAAAGAAGATAAACATCATCAATCTCAAATTGTCCCTAAGGAATATCCTACAATTTGAAGTGAAATTCTTCACTTGTGTACTGTCTGATCTCGTCCAATGAATTTCAGACCCATAGGATAGTACGCTTGTCTCAGGACATAGAGATAGTAGCATATAGAGCAGGGCGATGTCAATCGGGACTGCCAAGGAGCCTCAACTTGTTTTAATTTTTTTAATATTGTAACAATAATTCCCCTTAGATTAGATATAGACCAAAACCAAGACTCATTTTTTTCAGTATTACAAGTGTCATTACTGTAAATTGTATGCGTATGAAACAAAATTGAATAATGTGATAATGTTCCGAGTTGCGTCCTGCTTTCAAGCAATTAAAGTCACTGAGTAGTCAGCTCTCATGGGGAATTCGACACCGTTCGGGTGTTTACCCAATAACAGGTGTTGTCAATCACCAGGGTTAGCCTTGAGTTTTATGACCATTGGACCTTATGTAATGCTTTGATTTGCCGAAGACTCTCGAGCTCTCCCAGAGATTGGGGGTAATTCTTGACTGGACTACGGGTTTGCTGTGTGCAAAATTGTACCCCCATTAATGGTATTTCCACCAAGTCTGGTGTCAGCGAATTATGGCCTTCTGCACATGGAAACTGGCGATCCACTCCCTTTAATAATACATTGTTCTGCTTCACTCGGTGTATACGAAGGACTGTAAGAATTTGTCTCACAAATGGCATCCCATGTTTGAGATATAGAGGTTACTACGTACCTTCCATATTAGATGCTGTGACTTCTAGAGGCATGTTAGCCAAGACTGCTGCCTTGGTAGCTCCACCTCCCCAATGCTTACGGGGAGCAGCAGGGAGCTGGTTTTCTTCTGCTGGTGGTATAACCGGTACCCTGTGGAAAAGAACCCGTATGGTTTAATTGGAGAGCCATCTCTTAGAGTTGTGATTGTTCAGACTTAATATGAAAAATCTCTTATTTACAGAGATGACATTGATACCACTGAACCTCATGTTAAATTGAAGAGAAAAAAGGCACAAAGTCATGATTAAAAAAATAAAAAATAAATAGACAAAATGCTCTAAACCCATTGACTAGTAGTGAATTATCTAACTCCCTTGGTTTGATCTAGAAACTGCCGGAAGGCAAATGGGTTAATTGATAAAAGAAAACAATGGAGGGATTTTAGAGATGATTTCAGCTCTTTGAAAGCAAACACCTATGTACTTAGGATCCCATTACGAAAAGCTCTCGTTAAAACTATACCCCACCACTATAGCACAGCAGTCTATGTAATCTGGTGGGGTAGCAGTACCCCAGATTCGTTTCTCTCGTTAAAACTTTGAGAGACGCTACTACTATTACACAGGCACCAATGGGAATCTGATGGGGTCTCACTAGGGGGGTCTACCCCACTTTCAATTCTCTGGTTAAAAACTTGGACAGAGCCTTGAGGCTCTGAGTGAGAGATTAAGATATTGGATTGCAGCTCGACTCTTCATCATCTTATGTAATACTGTGTAAACAAACTCTTACTGGGGTCTGCCTGAAAAGAAATGAGAAGTAGGAAATAAGTATTTTACTTGTTTTAAGATATTTTCATGTCCTAAAGTCACTAATAATTTAGATGAAGACCAAAATGAAAGTTCGAACAAAGCAAAATAACCCATAATTGGCGATATAACAACAATTTTAACTCTGGCAGCGAACCCCTGCATGTGTCTCTTTCTCCCTTTCTTTCCCCTTGTATCATGCTTATCTCTCTCTCGCTTTCACCTCATCAAGGTCTCGGTGGGGATGGATTACAGCGCTAGTGTTTACTTAGGGCTTATCACAATCTCAGCTCTAGTACAAGTAGAAATGGTGAAAGTCAATTGGGGGTTTCAATTTTAAACGACGAGTTTTCGTCATGCAGTGCCAAAATCAAAACAGCAGTATTCATCTGCTCATACAAGAAATCATTGTGGTAGATGCATAGGAAATATGGAAGAAAAACTCTTGTCTCTTTCTCTCTCTCTCTCTCTCTCTGTAATATGGTCATCATGAAATAAATAAAACTCACCTGTTTTCTCCCTTTTCAAGAGGCATTTCCTGTAAATATATATACATAAAGATATATATAAATCCATCAAAATCTAACTATCAATAATTATTCACATTGTATTGCCAAAATTCTGATGCATGAAGCTCATATGAACAATATGTAAATGTTGATGTATCAGTAGTATTATATTCAGCTATAAGCTTCATATTATCAGTGGTTCTAAAAAACATTTTCTCATATAACAAAGAAAGAAAGAAAAAAATAAAGAAACAACCAAAACCCTTGCATATACTGCAGTAAAAATATTAGATATATACTTGTATAAATTTATAATATATTATGGAATATTTGGAACAGAATTTGGATACAGAAGAAGAAAAAAATTGAACTACCTCTGTGTGTGAAATTTAAGAACACACTTCACATATAGAAAGACACATTAATACTAGAACTGGAGCAATGCATACCTGCTCTGGTTGTGTGATGTCCACGCCTACATCTCTCAGCACTGCAGTAAGAGGCATAACTGCACATTAAAAAAAAAGTATTTGTATTAAATTCCCAGCACGTGATTCAATTGACCCACATAATATAAAGCCCTTTCGCCTGCTAACAGCTGGAAGTGTGTTAACTGATATCCTTTCTATCGGATTCAACACTTTTCTACCTCTCAACACACATTTCAATGTCAAAGAGTCGTGCAACATCAAAAAGGAGAAACAAGGTTGACGAACGGCCCTTTTACGCATGTCTCATTACCCTTGAGACCCAGACATGTTTTATTATGGATGAGAAGAGGTGCCAGTCTGCTGGCTTGATATTTGGGACTCGATACCTGGCTGAGAAATGTGCTTTTCACACTCTTTTTTTTTTGCCAGTGTGAAAAGCATCAAACAGGGGCCCAATAGGATGCTGAAAAAGGTGCTGTGAGTGAATTTGTGATGCTGACCATAATGGTATGCATAAACCAGAGTAAGTGGAGATAAAGAGGGCATGAATCTGATGTTGTGTAAAGATTACTGTTTTGTTAACATTTAGTCAATACTGCCAATGCCACTATATTTTCCCCTTGTTCTGATAACAAAATGTAAATCAGTTTATATTATGTACGTGATACACGTTTACATTTTAAAGTAAAGGAAACTGCACCATTCACATGCTTTGATTCTGTTAATTTTCCATTATCAATTATAACATATATTATCATACATGTATATTGTTACTTTTATCTTGCATCAAAAATAATAATACTAGTGGGTTCTTGTATAGTGCTTGTGTCTGCCAAACTTGACATTCCTGGTGCACAGTGTAAACTTCCCTGGCTTTAGAATGGCTGCTATTATGACGTTCTAGCATTTCAAGGAATTAATTGCTGCCAGGTAATCATTTACTTCACCTGGGTGGAGTGTCAAAAATATTGATTAAGGCCTTGCCAAAGGACTTTGGTGCTGTGGCAGGGACTCTAACCCCACATCTTGTGATTCGTAGTTTGGTGACTAAGATACGTTACAAGAGAGAGAGAGAGAGAGGAAGGGAGAGGGAGGGAGGGAGAGAGAGAGAGAGAGAGAGAGAGAGAGAGAGAGGAAGTCCTACCTGGTGCTGCAGGTCCTTGGATAGGTCTGCTGGGAGAAGGTTTATCTGTGACTCGCTTCTTGGAAAGCTAGGAATGAAATCAGAATTATCATTAGTAAGGCTGGGAATTTCGGGTATCTCTTTAATTTGTTTACCCGCCCAATTTTCAGGCGGGTACCGAAAATGATAAAACAGAAAACATGCTTAAATTTAACCATTTATAGCAGTCAAATACCTTCAAATATACATGAATACCTTGGTTAATGTATCAGAATATCTCATATGAATATATTTTCATCCATGTTTGGAAGTTTTAGTTCTATTATCATGCCTCTGAAAGCCCAAAACTGGGGCAAACATAGAGAACATACGAGCCGCCATCAGAATCAGTCTCCAAAACACTGAAAATGTTGGGTCACATATTTTGTTTAGGTTTGTTTCAGCATGTATTACAACTAACACCGTGTACTACATGCATAACTTCTGTGACAAGTCCAAACGTACCTTGCAACAGCGGTGAGTATCTACAAATATTGTGATTACTAAGTATATATCAGCTTTTAAAAGAAGCATGAGTTATTGAGAATTAAAAAAATAAAAAATTGTCTTAAAAAAATTACTTGATCAGGTATGTTGTGAAGATTTTTTTTAAAGAAACTTGTTATAACATCTTGCAGGAATCAAAATGGCGGCTCGTAAAACGAGACCTGGTTATCTTGTTTTTAGTCCCAGCCCTAATCATTAAGATTATCACGTTAACTGTATAAATTGTTAAGTAGGACGGTAACAATTTTGAGTTCTGTGAAAAATAAATTGAGATTTTATCTACTTACTTTGAACCAAATGAACACAAACATAGCATCTAAGCTTTGATTTGTGTTCAAGGCATGCGGGTTCATCTCTTAAAGCCTATCTGCACTAGTTTGGCCCGGAGGGATTAGACCTCCCTGCATGGTCACTGACAGGTGGTTATCTCATCAAATCAGCTTTCAATTATCATAAGAAAAAGGGGACCATGGGGGACCACCGGTCACCGATTAGGCATTGTTGCTATATAGAGGGCGCAAGTAGCTATAATTAGTGCAGTGGGGCTTTAAGAGTAAATTAGCTTGATATTTTATAAGGGCTAGAAAAGACTTACATGATCATCCCAAGCCCTCTTCTCTTTCTCATAAGCGTCTCTTCTCTGCTTTTCTAGCTGTTCTTTCAGCTTTGCTGCTCGCTGGTTGGCTTGAGCCTATCATGGACACAAAACAATGATGGAATTATCACTATTTGTGTTTGTAGCAAAGAGCAGAAGAAAGTTCTAAAATGTACTGATTAGTATACAAAAATTGTATGAATGGTGCTGGGAATCAAACATGAAATTAAATGTACATGTCAATTTTGCAGTTGAACCCAATCCCTTCTTTTTATTGCACAACAAATATATATATATATATTTTTTTTTTTTGTTGTTGGTAAAACAAACATTCATTACCTCAAAGTCTTTCCAATATAATTTTAACCAAATGCATTTCACATGATCTCCAATTCTAGCAGAGAAAAAGATGACACGAAAATTCTAACATGGTGACATGCATTGTTTGGGGATATAGAGACTATATCCCATGTAATCTTTTCAAGGGTTCATTAACACGTCTTACCTTTAGTGCTTCAATCTTTTTTCTCCTTGCTTCTGCAGTGATCTGTGGATCATCCTGTGGATAAAGTAAACAAAAATGAATAAATATACTCAAAAGAAAGGAGAAAATAAAAAACATAACAGCAGAAAAGAGTAAAAATTATTTACAAATTTACAAATTTAGAAATATCAACAACTGTTCAAATTTGGAGAAGGCCCACATTGTGCATTTTTAGGAGGTGCTTCCTGAATACTTTTTGTTTGCCATCTTGAAAAGCATACTTCAACCTTTGTATCACGGATTGTACCATCATTGCATAAATGAATGATTTATACATATCTTTTGTGAACATGTATCCATTATTATTTGTCTTAATGGGTTCTACAGCTTTGTAAAAACTGACATTTATCTGCCAATGCGCAGATAGTATCTCTGAAGTGGCTTATTCTCTCCAGTAATTTGCTTCAACACCTGCAATCTGATTCACATGTAAACAAATTGGGTCATTTGCATGCAGGCATGTTTACAATGACATTTATTGCTTCCCTTTAAAATGGATTCTCATTGAAATATGTATTACAGTAACCTATACATAATATCCAACTGCCTGTACAGACCACTTTTCTTCTCTCCCTTGAGCGGTCTTTATGTACAGGATCCTTTAATACAGTTCTCAATGAGAAACAGTATTCAAGGGAAATGAAAAATGTGGTATTTCTATACAGGTGGTTGCTAAAGCAGGTTTGACTGTACTTACATCTTTGATCTTATTCCTGACATTCAATCTCTCCTGGTAGTTCTGCATTCTGATGGCCTTCAGCTGGTCTAAATATGCCTGAGAAAAGAGAAAGACATTTAAAAGTGACTCTGTAACATTGTTGAATGTTGATGAAAAAATTGCTTAATTTTTGTATGAAATGCTACTTATTATATTTCTTCTACTGTACTAACCCTCGAACATGCAAAAAATCCTGAACAAATTCTCAAACCGCAAAGATATTTATGGTTTTCTTTCAAGGCGTCACTGTGCAACACCCTCTAACAGGAAATTCTCCCAACCGTTTTTCCATGAAAATAAGACATAAGACAGGCTTTTTAAATTCTTTCAACACTTAAATGTCTGGAATGGTATATAGAGCCAATTTAATTGCTTTGTGACTATTTTCATTCACCTAAAATGTAATTAAATTGTAATAATATAGTTGGGAGAATGAAGGAATCAATCAGATCAGGTTTTCCCCAAGTTTTATCATTAAAGTTTTCACTCAAACTTTCAGATACTCTTTAATTGTACATCTTTCATATAGGTCACTCCCTTAGCACCATTTTCTCTCATCCGAACAATGTTACCAAGTCCCTTTAAACAGATTATTATTATCATTTATATTATCATAAGTAGTAGAAGTCATCATCATCATAAGAAGTAGTAGTCATCATCATCATCATTAATTTTTAACTATTTTTTAGTAGTGGTAGTGGTAGTAGTGGTGGTAGTGGTAGTGAACACGATGGTGGTAGTGGTGGTGGTGTTGGTGGTAGTGGTGGTGGTAGTGGTGGTGGTGGTAATGGTGGTAGTGGTAGTATTGGTGGTGGTGGTGGTGGTGGTAGTAGTAGTAGTAGAAGAAGTAGTAGGTGTAGTAGTGGTGGCGGTGGTGGTGGTGGTGGTGGTGGTGGTAGTAGTAGTGGTGGTGGTGGTGGTGGTGGTGGTAGTAGTAGTAGTAGTAGTAGTAGTAGTAGTAGTAGTAGTAGTAGTAGTAGTAGTAGTTGTAGTATTAGTAGTTGTAGTATTAGTAGAAGTATGCTCCTTGCAGACTGACCTGTTCATCCTTGTCTGCTCCCTTCTTCTGGCCACCATACGGTAGCAGAGGTTCATTACGAGCATCTCCAGCTCCGGCTACAGGCTGCTTTCAACAAGAAAGAAAGACAAAAAAATCACCCTTTAACCCTATAACAAAATGGCAGTCACTAAATACAGGTGGTCTTAAAGTACAGGTACAAGCACACAGAGACAACCTCTATATCAGGACCGCTCAAGGGAGACAAAAAAGGGCAGTCTGAAGAGATAGGTGGTCTTTATGAAGAGGTTAGCCAAATATATATAGGTATAAGTCTTTTTAACACATTCAACAATAATCTCTCGGCCCAAAACTTCTTGCAAGCATTTTTACTACAGTTATGCATTATTCAATTGTTCTAATGTTCTAAAATGTTTGATTGATTAGCATCGCTAATCATCCATTCAAACTATTCTTCTTCAAGATTGAATTCTTTTGAAAATGAGCGATTGTATGCTTACGGCTCCCCAGCCTAGTTGAACGGCTGCCCTGGCTTTGTAAGCTGCTGCTTCTCTCTTTCTTAGCAAGAAATCATTGACCATCCTGGCTCTCTCAGCTGCTTCTACACCGGCATGCCTGAAAGACAAAACAAAGAACTCCTCTTTAGCATTATCATCCCAGTCATAACCGAGCAGCCACAACCTGGGTGCACAGTGGCAAATTAATGAATGTTCAAGGGTGATAGTGAGCACTAAAATCCCCCCCCCCTCTTGACTAAAAAAAAAAGGGTTTGTGGTAACAAAAATGGCATCTAACAAACAACATTCCCCCCCCCCCTTTTAGAGTAAGAAAATTAGGAACAAAATTGGGGAAAATCTGAAAATAGGGGTAACACCTGGAAAAATCTGGGGAAATATATATCCGGAACCGAATTAAATCGAGTAATTATCATGCCTGAATGTTTCAGTGCTAATGACGTTTGTGTCAACCTGGGATTCAAACCCTCAACCCTTTGGTTGAGAGTCAAGTGAATGAACCACTATACCATGATACCTCCATTCTATTGGTGCCATGGCTTGATAGATTTTATTCACATTTTATGAACAAAAAAAATTCACTTACTTTAATCTTTGATTATAAACATACATGTTGAGACATATGATATGTTAGTATAAAGTAATATATTAAAATGTAAATATTACATAAATAATAGTTGTGTTTTTAAAGAGGTTTTTAAGCCAACAAGAAAAATAAGAATACATCAAAAATCTGGATGACCGAGCAATACAATTTCAATATGTCACATCTGAAAAATGCTTGATAAAATTAAACAAATTAATGAGGACACAGTTTAAAACTTTCCTCCAATGTCCATTGAGAAAATGTTGTCCTTCATTCAAAATGTTCTTTCTAACTAGGCGTTGTGGCGTGCGACTGTAATCCAGCTAACAATGGAAGTTACAAACTGATTCAGCTGAGGACGCAGGTTCGACACTGAGTCAAGTCTTTCGGATGGTGACGTTTGAAGTCGGTTCCCAGACGTAAATAATCATATCTAATTGATACACGTGTGAAAAAACCCAACTACACACAGACACACACATTTCTTTGGACCCATACCTTGCATTCTCTGCCCTCTTTGCAGCGTTTGCAGCGCTAGCAGACACTGGCCTCTCCCTGATCTGCCTCCTGAGGGCAGCCTCCTCTTGTTGCCTCTTTGACCGATCCTCCTTGAACATGGCCGCTCCTCCCTGGCCCGCCTCGGCTCCGTTGGCCTCTTGGCGGAGGTTGCTGAGGTACTGGTGATAGTGGTCGTAGTTACCACGCTCTGGTTTGGCACCTTGGTGAAGGCTATCGTACTTGGCTTCTTTCCTGGGAGGCTCTTCATACTGTGGGAGGAGAAGGATCATGTTTCAGAGACTAAGGCTCAAATTCACAAAGGAGGTTTAAATTTAACCAATGATTTAAATCTTCATTAAATAACCCATGGTCTAAAATTATCGCAAAATAAGTGTGACACAGTCAGAGGTCCATTATTAGACACGCGCAAGGCAATGTACGCTTATTTTGTGCTAATATTTAAACCATAGGTTATGTAAATGAGGGTTACCATGTGTTAGTTAATCCTCCTTTGTAATTCGGGCCTATATGTCAAGATAACCTTCAAAAGAAATATTGGCAAATAGCTAAATTCTCCAATGCCCCCTCACTTTCAAAAAGGTTCTATATCTTTTTCACACACACGCACAAAATCTGAACAGATCAGCAAAACACCATCACAGTCATATATGAGAAATATTAAATTATTATTAAATTTCAATACAACATGTGTATCTGTGTATCGCTAGAAATTAGGATTCCAATTGAATTGGTACGGTGTGAGTATAAAGGGTGTGCATGTATACCTCACTTTCAGCAGCCCCTCCTCCACCACCTCCATAACCCCCTCCTCCATTGCTGCTACCACTGCTGCTGCTTAGAAGGGTGTTCTTCCACCCGGCTTCACGAGCCTTCTTCATATTGGCCATCTGATCAAAATGATCAATATAGAGGAAATATATTCAATTTTGACAAGCACATTTGTGTTGCATGAAATATGCTATTCAGATGTAATATCAGTAACCTACCTTCAATCAAAAATATAAACATGTATTGTATTGTATTTATTAAACTTCATTGATGTACATCAATATTCTGTTTATAAACATATACCGGTAAATCAATTTACAATGCAATGTAACAAATTAATATTCTGTTTGTAAAGATATATATCAGATATCAGGGGTGATAGTGAGCACTAAAAAAAAAAAAAGGTTTTTTGTTTTTCCCTCAACCACGCCCAGAGCTGCCAACCTCCAGCACAGAAAATCAGTAATTTGGGGTATAAATCAGTAATTTCCTATGCGGCGCTATGAATCTATAAAAAAAACGGCACGCCAATACTGCACGGACGAATGGGCGTATGATTATCTGACATTTTTGGTGATTATACTCACACAAAGTTGTTAAATATTGAGTTTCAAGTCATCACAACACCGTTTTCCATGAAAAATGGCTTCTATTAAAGTTGATACTCTAAGCAAATAAATGTCCCTTAATTTGTTACCTACGGCAAGTATATGTTATTTTTAAGTTTTTCAATTACTTAGTATATCACAAAAAAATTCTGTCTACTCGAAATCCTCAATTGAAATGTCTAAAATATCCGCCTCTCTTTGCATAGAAAATCAGTCACGACGCTGGTCTACTATTTATGACCTCACGTCCGGGAGAGAGTATATTCACGTACCCGGATGTTCCATAGCAAACATGTGCAGAGTGATACGATTTTCTGCATATTTTTGTTTCAAAGACTGAAAAGTCTAATAAATCATAATTCTATGTACAATTCTTTACCTTCCCCTAGTACTTCATAGTATTAATATCAATTCCCCTTTTAAAAATTATGACATATACATGCCAACGATGTGCTATTAGTCGATATTTTCACCATGTAATTTTTGTTTTGATGTTGAAATCGGCCCAGGCACGGAGTGAACAGTAGCTGTCTACCCATGCACAGTTCATTACCATACACTATAGCGATCTCCCGATGGTTTCTTCTTCCTTTTTCCCATGTCTTTCGCCTTCCTTGGCCCTGAACATCCTTCATCTACCAATTC
This sequence comes from Strongylocentrotus droebachiensis, assembly GCA_035222895.1. NCBI lineage: Eukaryota > Metazoa > Echinodermata > Echinoidea > Camarodonta > Strongylocentrotidae > Strongylocentrotus > Strongylocentrotus droebachiensis. Next base: position 36,882 of record JAVYIG010009874.1, read on the forward strand.
TGACACCGGTAGTCAGGAGCAAGTCTTTGTTAGTTGTTTTTCTTAGCTGGCAACGTCGCTTTCATTCTCTTGCAATTGCCGATAAAGCATTTACGTGGGGATATCACTGCCATTCACTCTCACTGAGCCAATGACTCCCGTTCGTGACGTCACGGATAGAGGCCTGACTCTACGTGAACTTCCGGGTTTCAGACTTAGATATTTTGGTATAGTTTACTCGAATAAATTCATTATTCTAAACTTGTTTTGTCGGGTGGACACCATTTGGTGTTATTATGGGGGTTAAAAGCTTTCTATTTATGTAATCATCTCAGTATTTGGGATTGTCTTAGAGTATCAACTTTAAGAGAAAACTTGATACTTTTCTGTCTTTCTCAGCGAGCTACTATAAATCATATTTGAAAATTTAAAAAAAAAAAAAAAAAAAAAAAAAAAAAAAAAAAAAAATATATATATTTTTTAAATCCGTAATTTGAGACAACATTCCGTAATGGTCGTTAATTTCCGTACCAATTACGGGAAATCCGTACTAGTTGGCAGCTCTGCACGCCCCCCTTGAGTAAAAAAAAAGAAGAGGATTCGCGGGGAAAAATGGCATCTAACAACATTCCCCCCTTTCGAGTAAGAAAATTGGGAAAAAATAGGGCAAAATAGGGAAGAATAGAGAAAATAAGGGGGAAATCAGGATAAAATAAGGAAGGAAAAAAAATCTGGTAAAAAAAAAAAAAAAAAAAAAAAAAAAAAAATCTGATTTTTTTTTTTTTTAAATCGGATAGAAAAAAAAGATCGGGAAAAAATATTTAAAAAATCGGGAAACAGATTTAAATCAGGTTTTTATCAGGCCTGATATATATGTTTATGTTTCATTCATGTTTACTACTTACTCTTTGTTTTTCATTCAGCTCTTCCCGCTGTTGTCTTACTTGTCTGTCCTAAAAATCAAATAAATCAGAAAAGTATTGTACTGCTTTCTGCTTTTTTATGTTTGTTCAAAGGAGAATTGTCTTATGTCATTCTAGCTATCTACAAGTGATCATGTCAGTCACTTTAGTTTGATGTATGCAGTAATAGATTCCTACAAATTTTGGTTAGAATACAGCCATGGGTTTTCAAGAAGAACAAATGTTCAATTGCTGGCCAAGTCCCACTTGGGGGAACATACCCATTTGAACAACTTTAGATCTCCTTTGCCTAGGGATGATTTCTACCAAGTTTGGTTAAAATTGGCCTTCCTTTTTATGAGAAGAATTTGAAAAGTGAATACTTTATGGAAGAACGTTGATGGACAAAAAGCTCCAGAGCTTTTGGCTCAGGTGAGCTAAAATGGCACATTCAATATGGTTTGAATTTCGAATTACTTTATAATACTAGTATAAACTAAATTCATGATGAGATTGTGAATTTAATATAAATCTGGCAGAAATATGGTCACTGACAAAATCTGTTCACCCTACATACCAAATAAAATTGGGATATATATGTATGCTATTAAAAATAAACAAACCTTGTGTCGCCTCTCATTCTCCCTCTCTCTCAATTCTCTTTTCTTCTGCTCCAAATCCTTGAAGAAAATTATTTATTAAAAAAATGTTGGTTAATGATTAAATCACGACTGAATAAAATAGAATAACAAGCCACACAAGATGATTGTAGTGAAATACAGAGGAGGGACACAGTTTAAATAGAATTGATGTGGGTGGGGGGGGGGGAGGGGGGGGCGATTCTCCACTGAATACCTGTCTCAAATATGTATGAGGAACAAGTAGTCTAGTACATTGTATTAAAAGGATAATTTCCAACTATAAAGTGAATGGCAATGTCACATAATGTACCATACGCCATAATTGTATGTACACTCTAATTTACCAACACAAAAAGCATTCTGCGTTCATCCAATTAATCTGTAATTTAAGCTATTGACATTCAGATATTATCAGGTTTATCACCCACAGAACATTTTATTTAACTGCACAGAGCGCAATGTTACCGGTACCTTACAGTAATCATGATTTTGAAGAAGAAAAAAAGTATTGTCATGGATTAATGAATGAGTTCTATTTGAGTGCAAAATAATTACATCTATTTTACCTTTGCTAATCCATCTTTCTTGTCCTCTACAGATTTCCTTTTAAAAAAAACAGAATAAAAAGAACAAAATGAATCTCATTATATTAATAACTAAGAAGAGTACAGTTCTGTGAAATTATGTTTTTTTTCTACCCACGATGTGATGTAATTAATAGAAACATAATACAATCCACTTGCCTTCTTTATCAACAAATCACATAGTCGGCTAAATCACGAGGATTACTTGATAAATGTGAAACTGCTCTAAATAGGCTGGAAATTTCATTTAAAGGTACTATGTCCCTTTTGCAGCCAACCTCAAATTCTGTAGAACTTTGCAGGAATTATGAATATGTCATGTATGTCCTATCTGTGAAATTTAAACGTTAGCAGTGTCCTCATATGCCTGCAAATGGGACATAGTACCTTTAACAGTTAAAAATTAAAAATTACTGATTTTGTACAAAGTAAACATCAGAGCGAATTAAAAAAAAAAACTTGGATATATCTCTTGAAAAGTTGTTTCATATTTCTCTTTTATTCTATTATTCTATCTTTATTCTACTGTTATTTGATTGTTGTCTTTTTTCAATGAATAAAAATGGTAGGGAAAAAAAGAACAGCATTGATGCTGATGAGGCTTTCATGGGTAAACAAAATTAAACACTATCATCATCTTTGTATCCTCATTTTGATCATTTTACTATAGAGCACTCACCTGATCCCAGCACTTGGGGGCCTCTTAACAGCCACTGAGGGTCCATACTTGGCTGCGGGATTACTGATGGCTTTAGGTATAGGTGGCTTCTTGCCTGCTAAAGGGGAAAAACAATTAAAATCATGGTATCAATCACCATTTTATTTGCGACGGATTGAAACCGGAGACTGCCACATTGTTATGAGTATATGGTACATGTACATTGGATGTGCGACAAAGTTCCATGATGGCAGTAGGGTTCTAGTTCCATTAGTCGAACAAAATCCGGAAAGGGTTAGATAACATAATGGTTATAACTATGCTTTTGTATCATATGCTGTTAAGGAAATAGAGCAACCTACCCCCCAAAAATAAAAAAATCAAGGACATTCTGTGCTAATTTCCGCCTTTTCTGTGACTCATTACAGAGTAGATAATAAATGACAATGTCAGTGATTTCTGTACATCTACATCTACAAAAGTTTTTCTTAGTTACTTAATTGAGATGAAATTTTTAGTAACTTCAAAGTAAATAGATTTCATATGGCAAAATTAGAGAAGAAGAAATCAATTAGATCATACAGTTTATTGGTCTTATTCCCAATTTGTCTAATGCCCATTACGTCTACTATCCATAAGGTCTAATATTCATTTGATGATTATTATCATTTATGATTAAATGGTTATTAGACCATATGGATAGCGGACAAAATGGGCATTAGACAAACTGGGCATTAGACAAACTGGGAATTAGACCGACTGGCAATTAGAAGAACTGAGTGATAGACCAAATGGGTAGTAGACCTATTGAAGATTAAAACATGACTACTATCCTAAATGGTCATTAGACCAAATGATAAGTAGACCAAATGATTATGAGACAGTGTGGATAGCAGACGGGCTGGGTGTAGACCATATGGGAATAGACTAATTGGGTAGTAGACCAAACGGCAAATGAACTACTTCTTACCAGCTGCACTGATTGGTCTTGGGATAGGCTTCTGGAATACTGGAGCTCCTATACCTCTAGCGGCTGGCCGAGCATTGCGATGCATGATGGTGTGACTGAACTCATCACTCACTTGCTATAGGTGGTACAAACAGGAAAAAAGAGACAGAGAGAATAAGATAGTAAGGAAATAAAAAGGGGAGGCAGGTGGGTAGTAGAAGAGAAAGAGAGAGAGAGAGAGAGAGAGAGAGAGAGAGAGAGAGAGAGAGAGAAAGAGAGAATGTCAAGGGAGAGAAGAAAAAAAAACTCTACGACAATCACAATTTAACATCAATTTAAGAAGCTTGAATTACTTTATTTTGCGATAGGAACACCCCAAAAAAAGTTGTACATATTACAGATTAGTAAATAATGACTCTGTCATTTCACATAATATCTACTACATTATCAATCTCACTACTATTACAGAACTGTGGAGATATCCTAAATATGGAAGAGATAAACCAAAAGACTTCAGAGAGACCACAGAGAAATGACCAATCATATAACACACTACAAAGTACATACACAGAGATGCCAACCCTTTAGGATGGCTGTCAGTAACATTTACCATATTTGTCCGTAACAAATGGGGGTCTTTCCATAACGCAAGACACCGCAGCATAATTTTCGCGCAAAACGTACACAAACACCCAATCACTCTTACTGCATTTCGAACCTATCATTTTTAAGTAAAAAATAAAGATGTGCATAAAAACGTTTTTAAAAATCTGTTTCCAGTCAAAGGATCTCCTCCTCGGGTACTCGCTCTTTTGAGTGAATCCATGTTAATATTCAGGAATAAAACACCTCATTCAAGCGTCGAATGGCAAATTCGAATCCACAGTCAAATCGCAGAACTCGTATCCTACACACGCACACGTACACTCACCAGTACCACAGACACACCAGCCCAGGCCGCTAGGCCCGGCGTTCGTGAACAACAACACACCGTATACCGCACTTGCAATGCGCCCGCTGACTCACCGAAGTCTTCGCTACTATACTTTGAATGGGTATTGCGGGCGCCGTGCGCACGATCATCTACCACCATGCTCCTCCCAAAACACACGACCGCACGTAGCATACTAGTATCAAAACAGTAATAACGGCGGCCGTTATTAATTAAATAAACAAGATGGCGGCTGACGGACGATGTGCGCAAAAGTGCCTATCCAGTGTAGTCAAATTCAGTGAACTTATGAGTAAATGCGTGCGACATGCAGCGTTGTGTACGGAGGCTATGTGATAAGGCGGCATTTGCTATAATGTACTTTTATTTATTGTTTCCCCGTAACCTTTTGATTGTTTACCGTAACGCCGTAACAAGAGCATTAAAACCGTAACAAATACGGCGAAACCGTAACGGTTGGCATCTCTGCATACATAAAAACATATGAACAATAGTATCTACTCACTGCATCAGTTAAGAATTTCTCTATCCTCTTCTGTACAAAGGGCTTCTTCAAAACTGAGTTGATTGAAGGTCTGTCCCTGCATGGTAGGAAAAATATAATCATAAAAGCAGAAGAGTAAATAGTGATTGTTAATGCGAGAATTGTTTTTAAAAAAATAAAAAATCATGCTTTATTTATACCACAACCTAAAAATACTGTTACTATTCGTCAAAGGCTTCAATAGAAGACAATCAAATAAATGACATGTCTTCCTTTAGAGCATTGCATTACATAGAGGTGTCTTGGTCTAGTGGATACCTCACCATGTCTTTTCATGGCACTTATGTACTCAGGCAAAGACATCAATCTACATTTATCCCTTTCCTTTCCTCCTTCCATTTTATCTCATTTTTGGTGTACACAACACCGAAAATAGCCTTGTGTACATGTATTAAGGTGTTTAATAAAACTCCATTCCATTATCATCTCTACCTTTCTTTCCATTATACTTCTTCCTCAATTCCTCTAAGCGAGTTCTATTGATGGAAGAATATCATCAAAAGCGTTTTCAGTAAGGCTACCATATGGTGGTACCGACAGCCTCAATTTGGGAATACTTTGTCACGAGCACCCCCTGGGATACTAGCGCAATATAAATAAATATATAATTATTACTAATAGTTAGTAGTAGTGCTTTTCTAGTGTTGTTGGGCAGTCAAGTCAGTCAGTCAGTCACTCTTTGCAAATCATTTTGGCATGCTTACCTAGCGCTTCTCTTGAATAGTTGAGCCACCAGATTCCTGACCTCATAGCTGTAGCGCGGTGACACAGGAGGGTAGGACCCACGTATAATCTTCAGCACTAGGTTCTTCATGTTCCCTGCTTCAAACTGAATGTTGAAAAACAATAAAATCATCATTATCATCACCATTTATTCAAGACAGCATTTTCCCTCTTACAAATGTTTACTGACTTTAGCGCTACGATGACACTCCCTCCCTCCACTTCTTCTTGTCTCCAGCATCATCATTTAGGTGGACCTTACAGTTTTCTGCTCAATACAAAACATAACACTTAATAAAAAGCAAACTGCATTCCATGAGTAATCATTTTCAAAAGTAAATTTTTTAAATGTTATATACATTTCAACTATAAAATTATGCTGTAATCTTACAAATGCAGTTCTAAAGACACGGTTACATTTAGCCTTGATCTTATTGTAAAGAGAAGCACTTTGGGGTTTTGATTAAAACTAGATGGAATTCGACTGCGCGCAGTCGAAAATGATGCCTCCGTCATAGAGCAATTTTACAAACCGAAACGGAAGAAATTTTTCAAATTCAAGTTCAATTGTAATCCATTAACATGTTCTCAGAATATCGTGATTACAAGCAATTTCTCATATACATATATGACCCTTTGATCTTTGACCTCATGACCCCAAAATCTACTCAGTTCATTGGCTCTGCAAGATTTCCTGAGTTAAATAGTAATCCATCTGTCAGTTCTAATGAGAATGCGTCCACAAGCTATTTTTGCATACATAATGAGCCCATGACCTTTGATCTTATGAACCATTCATTGGCTTTGCAAGATACATAAATGATCTAAGTTTGGCAGGAATCCATCAATCTGTTCTAATGATAATACGATCACAAGCTATTTTTGCATACATAATGAGCCGCATGACCTTGACCTTTACCTCATGACCCCAAAATCCAATCAGTTCATCAGCTCTGCAAGTAACATACATGACCTAAGTTTGGCAGGAATCCATCAATCGGTTCTTGAGATATGGCGATCACGAGCTGTTTTTGCATACACAATGTGCGCTGTGACCTTTGACCTCGTGACCCCAAAATCTAATCAGTTCATTGGCTTTGCAAGATACATACATGACCAAAGTTTGGCAGGAATCCATCAATCGGTTCTTCAGATAACGCGATCACGAGCTGTTTTTGCATACACAATGTGCGCTGTGACCTTTGACCTCGTGACCCCAAAATCTAATCAGTTCATTGGCTTTGCAAGATACATACATGACCAAAGTTTGGCAGGAATCCATCAATCGGTTGTTCAGATAACGCGATCACAAGCTGTTTTTGCATACATAATGAGCCCTGTGACCTTTGACCTTTGACCTTGTGACCCAAAATGTAATCAGATTGTTTTCTTATAGTGATACACACTATCACTAAGTTTGAAGTTTAAATCTCCAGTGGTTCTTGAGATATCATGATAACAATCTCAATGTATGGAATTTCATAAGTTGACCTCTGTGACCCTTGACCTTTGACATACGTGCTCCAAAATCTAATCAGATCGTCTTCCTATGGTGATACATACTATCCTTAAGTTTGAAGTTTAAATCTCGAATGGTTCTTGAGATATCGCGCTAACAAACTCAATACAAGGAATTTCATAAGTTGACCTCTGTGACCTGTGACCTTTGACCTACGTACTCCAAAATCTAATCAGATCGTCTTCCTATGGTGATAAATACTATTCCCGAGTCTTAAGTTTAAATCTTAAATGGTTCTTGAGATATTGTGATAACGGTCAAACGGGACGTACGGACGGACGGACGTACGGACGGACGTACGGACGTACGGACGTACGGACGGACAACCCGAAAACATGATGCCTCCGGCACCACCTTCGGTGGCGGAGGCATAAAAATATACTGCACTTGATGATTTATCAGTTTATAGGAAGAATTGATAAGTTGGTACTGACACACCTTTCAGGAACAAAATTGTATTGAAAAAAAAAAAAAATCTTCTTTTTCCCCCCGTTATATTTAAACAGGGTAGCCCCGTCAGTAATCAAAGTACTGTTTTCCAGTATCACAAATACAATTACTTTCATTTTCTACTGAGAGCTGAAAAGATCTTAACTCACCTCATACAATTTTACTTAGATTTAATGCTCTTCTGGTTCAAACTAGAGGATATATTTACTTTATTTATACAAATTCAAAGATAATTTTTGCATAACAAAATTAAATGTGAGATGACTTACAGCATGCTTCAGAGTAAGAGTCTCGTACAACACACAGCCAAGGGCCCATATGTCACTGAAAAAAGGAAGGAAGAAAGTCATTTAATTCAAGGATTAAATATACACTAATTATTTTTGGTGGACTACCAAGCAAAATCATTAATATTTGATTCACAATACAAAGAAAAACAAATCCAGAAAGAAACATTTCTTTTTTAAAATTGAACAAAATATAGAAATATTTAGATAATCATGGTAACATTTGACACAACTGATGTATAAAACTGAGAATAACAAACAGTAACCTTCTCTTTGAGTACACTAAACCATGGACCCAGGTGATGTAAATGGATACCTGGCAGGAATTAATTCCTTGAAATGCTAGAGCGCCGTATGGCAGCCGTGCTAAAGCCAGGGTAATAATTGGGAGCGCCAGGAGTGTCACGTATGACAGACATGAGCGCTATACAAGAACCCACTATTATTATTATTATTTATAATTTAACGACAATTCAAGCAAAGTGACATAAAAATCACAATCATTTTATTCACAGAACTGTAGGTTAAAAAGCTGCGTTGACTAACGCTCTGGTTTCAAACACAATTATTTTTACTAACCTCTTGTTATTGTATGGTTTGTTTTCACACATCTCAGGAGATAGATAATATGGCGTGCCTATACATGTCCTAGCCAACTCCATTGTGCTGTAGAGAGAGAGAGAGACACACACACACACAGACAGACATAGAGAGAGAGAGAAAGAGAGAGAGATAGAGAGAAGAAGAAGGGAGCAGTCAGAGTGGCAAAGAACAACAGAGACAAAAAGAGAAAATAATATTTAAACAAATTAACAAGAGAGAAAATAATCATTATTCATTAAGCAATCACTAATAAAATCTTAAAGGAAACCGAACCCCAGGTAACAACTTTACTTATTCTGAGAGATTTATTATATTATTGCCCATAAATCTACAAGATTCCCCACCAAAGTGTATGAGAGAGGTATAAAGCAAAAATAAAGTACAGTTTCTCAGCACGACATGGGCATCGCCATTTTCTTGATAATGTGACGTACTATGCGAAGTCGTTTATCAAGTAAATGTATTCAAATTTATGGATGCTTCTTTCCCAGACGTGTGTGGTGATGAAGCATTTCATTCACCTGCTATTATCCTTTGTACTATAATTGCCAGAACGCAAATTGCATAAATAAGTTAGTGCTCTTCTGGGGTGAAGGTTTCTCATAAATGAAATAGATTTGTCAACTGCTATAGTGTAGTATTTATAAATGAATTTTGTTACAATTGTGCCTAGTGCTGTAGTCAAACGTTTAACCCTCCGGTATCCGACCGCCCATGGCGGATTCCGTTTTCAATTGGACGGTTTCGTTTACCCGTTTTTTTATTTATTTATTTTTTTATTTAATTTTTTTTTTTTTTTTTTTTTTTTTTTTAATATTTTTTTTTAAAGTTTCGATTTATGCCCCTACACCTGGCACTTTGCCTGGCAATGTCTCCCAGCTCAGTAATCTGTGTGTTGACTCACCACTCTGAAACTAGAACAACACTCCAATTTGTCTGTCATCTTGGTTTGAAAGTAATCTTTGTAATAGATCTCCAACTTTAACACATGGCCTACCACAAGGTTCTATCCTAGGTCCTCTACTGTTTCTACTTTACATTAATGATCTTACACATTCCTCTAAAATCGACATTGTTACTATTATTTATGACAAGTTCACAAGCACAAATGAAATTCCTTCCCGCTTTTTCACACGGACCTGGCTTGCTGCCGACAGAGTGAGAAAAAAAAAAATGTTTTTTTTTTTTTTTTTTTTTTTAATTTTTTTAATTTTTTTTAAAATAAATCGTTTAACCGAAAACCGTCCGGTTTTGACTGGCGGTTAAACGGAATTGGAGATATCCGTGATGTTACAGCACTAATTGTGCCCCTATTATTTATTTTTCACCTAATATAATTTCTATCATCTCAGTTATTATTTGTTTTTATTGAAAAGTAAAGGTTTCGTTATTGATTTAAAAATTCTTTCTAACTAAAGCTTGGTGCATGATACATGTATCACTTCAACAGGTACGTCACATTTTGAAGAAAATGGCTGCGCCCATATCATGCTGAAAGGCATCACGTCATGCCAGGAATATCTTCATTTATATATATCTTGTACATTTTCGTAAGGAATATTGTACATCAAAGTGCAGGAATACATCTCATTTTTCAGAATACCTACATTTATTCTTTGGGTTTAGGTTTCCTTTAAACTGGCTCAAAAACTTGACTGCAAATAACAAGTTTGTGATCATTGAATAACAACAATCTAAACAGAAATATTCAATTTAGTCAACATGTAGAACTGTCATATTTCAGAAACATAGCAGCTAACAACCATAAAAGACAAATAATTTGTTTACAATCATAGTATGGATAATTTTCACTGTGAATTTTCCTCATTGAGGAAAAGATAAATTACTGCAGGTACTTACTTATTTAGAACTCTTGCAATGCCAAAGTCACCCATTTTGACGATGCCTTTCCTTGTCAGGAAAATATTCTGCATTTGATGAGAAATTAAAACAAAAAAAAATAGAAGACCTCCAACAAACATTCCCTCGGAAATTACACACATTATTATTATTGAATCAATAGTATACATGTATGTATTACGAATATCCATTGAATGCCAATATCTTATATAAGCCCTATGTGACCCAGCACCATAAAACCATCAAAGATGTCGCCAGAAATGACTTTGCAGTTTTGCTCTGATTCTGAAAGAGTAGATTCTCAGCTCTAAAATGACAAAAAACTCATCATGAATAAATGCTCCTAATCCATTGAAGACAAAAAAGGAGAATGCTCTGTCATAAAGAACGTTAGTTCAGGAAAATAAAGGGAGTTTTAAAGCCTGTAGTCTGTTTATGCACTCTGACTCTCCAAGGTGTTGTGAAAGGTAACAAAAAGGTCTAGGAATAAATAAGACTTCCCATTTTGACCTTGTGAACCTTAACAGTACTCAGTGTAGTGGTTCAAGATAAAGGTGGTCTCTGAAATATCTGTTGGGACGTTACTGTCCAATTTCCAAGCAACTCTTTTCAACTCTTTGGTAATTTTTAAAGATCTACAGCAGTCATGGTGTTCATAATTTATTCATTTTAATATGAACCCTTCCACATAAAAAAAACATAAAAAGTGAAAGTAATAACCCAAATCATATAAAATGTGCACATTGCATTGAATCAAGGTTGCATTTTGGGTCCCGGTTAAAAGTTGTTTGGTACCTATGTATTCTGAGCGCCTGTATGTGTTGAGTATTGCCTTTAATAATGGATTAAGTTTTCACCTGTGACTTGATATCCCTATGAAGGATCTTCCTATCATGAACATGCTTGAGAGCAAGGCAGATCTGAACAAACCAATCCATGATTTCATCTTCGGGAAACAAGACACCTTTTCGTCTATTGATGGCCTGGTAGAGATCCCCTCCGTCGCAGTAGTCCATCACAATGTACAGGTTTCCTCTCTCTGTAGGGGCAGGGTCAATAGAAATGCTTGTAAGATGAGTTACAACACTCTTGTAGATCAATTGAATTAAAAGTGCAGAAATTTCTTCAAAATTGGATATCTTCTGTGTTCCAGGCCAAACAACCATCATATATTTTGTGCCATATTATCATCATCTATTGTGTGACTGTAATGCAAAGTGTATACATGGATCCATGATGTAGATAAAATGGACCAGGTATAATACAGAAACAGAAAAACAAAATTGATTCTTAAATCTCTTTTCAAATACATTTAAGGGTGTAATACATCCCCTATAAAATTTATTTTGGACCGGAATACCTCCCCTTTTCAGAAATTACATTATTTTCATTACAATAAGGGATAGAGCAAAGTCGATCTGGCGCTGCTCAGTGGCTGCCGAGCTCACGATCAATTGGGCATAAAGAATTTCCGTTTCGGTTTAATAAAAAAAAATTGGAGTGGACTATTAGGCTATTATTATTATTATTATTATTATATTCTTGTAATGATCTGCTGGTGTTGTTAATATTTAGGGCACTGCTGGTGAGCTTAATAAAAACATCTCTAATACTCTTTTCACACTGGTTTTGCTTAACCCCGTACTTTGCTTAGCCCCGTACTATCCTTAACCCCGGACTATTTTTTTTGGCTTTTCACACACTCTGTTTTTAGTCCCGTACTAGCGCCTATTCCGGAATAAGAAAATTCCCGCTGTTCTCACTGCATTTCGTTAACCCCGGATATCGTGCATGTTATGATTGGACATACTTCGCATCTGGCCAGCTGCGATACGCTCCATTGCGTAGTACCGGACTATTTTTCGTTTCTGTTCTCATTCATTTGCTTAGCACCGCAATTGCGGGGTGAGCAGGAGTTAGCACCACAATTGCGGAGTTAGCCCTGCTATTTTGCAGGGTTAGTTAACCCCGTACTATGGGTAGGGTTAGCCAACTTTAGCCCACTTTGGTAAAAACCAGTCTGAACAGAAAGTGGAATAGGCTTAGCCCCGTACTATAGGTAGGGCTAAGACCCCCCCTTTAACCCCACATATAGTACGGGGTTAAGCAAAATATTGCCAGTGTGAAAAGAGTATAATAATTTCAAGCTTCCATGCTGTGAATGAACTTCTATAACACTAGCAAAACAGGGGGGGGGGGGGGGGAATTATCCCTTATGATTATACAAGTCAATGTTCTTCCCCTGAGATTTCTTAAATATCTGGCATTTTCAAAGCTATCAAAAAGTTTCAAAACAAATTCAAAGTTCTTAAATCATTGTAGAACAACGAGACAAAAATTGCAATACAATACTAGATTACAGCTAGCAACTGCCATACATCTGAATTCTAAGAAAGAATCAAGTTTATGACCTTGATCCTAACTGTTGATATTACTCACCTTCAAATGACTCTGCGTAAGATACAATGTTGGGATGCTTCATTTTCCTCAAAACAGCAACTTCTTTCTTGGATTCCTCTTTTTCTTTCCTTTTCATCTGGAGAAAAAAAGAGAGTAGGCCGATAAAGATTATCGTAGTAGATTACAAAAGAATATTAATTATTTACAATCTGCTTCTTGACTGTTTATTACGTTTATTGAAGGTGACACTCTCAATGTTTAATGTTGTCCTAAAATGTGTAGGAGAAGAAAGGTCATGCAGACAGACAGAGTCAGATGGCCAAAGAGGAACGGAAGCGGAATAGAAGAAAGAGAGAGGAGAGGAAAGAAAGAGAGCAAGAGTAAGAGAGGGAGAGAGACACAATGATGACTCTTAATGGAATATTATCAAAATACTTGCCTTGGAAATGTTGATTTCTTTGATAACATACTCCTTGCCATCTGCTTTGCTCTTCACCAGCAAAGCTTTGCCGAAGGATCCCTCACCGATCTGTTTCTTCTTTATGTAATTATCCATCTTGTTTTAGTCGTTCATAGTATGAAGGAGATACTGTAAATAGCAGAAAATAAAACAACACAGTGAATTAATCCACATGACAAAATAAAGGCCTCAAACTTCTTCATCCATGCACAGGACAAAAGTACAAACCTGAATCCAAAACAAATACATTTGTTTAAATCATGGTAAAAATCACATCAGCCTAACAAGACTGCTTTTCAGCAATTCTGTGTTACAAACATAGAACAGATCATATTACATGATATATACATCAAATTGAAAATAAATACACAGGAAATACAAATTAAAGACGACATAGATCTATAGTACGTAACAAAGTGAAGAGAGAAAGCTAATGGACAAAAAACAGTTACAAACATAAAGATATATGATAAAAATTGTCATATGAATGAAAAAGGAACAACAAAATTAAATTAAAAAGCTTACATATCAAATGAAAATAAAAAAGTTTCATTTGAATAGGGATAGGGCAATTTTGGGGGAAGGGTAAAATGGAGTAGGGTGATTAAAAAAAAGGGAAGGAAAGAAGGTGAAAAAAGGGAGAGAATCTCAATAATGAAAGAGAGAAAGGCAAGATAGAAAAAAGGAGAGTAAGAGGTTGAAAGGGGAGAGAAAGAGGGAGAGTGATAGAGAATAAAAGAAGTGGGATAAACAGTTCCCGATCCGTGAGTTGGCAATCCGAAAAACGGACTCCGCGTGATAAAATACCCCCAGTTCACCGTCTGCTTTTTTGGGTTGTCCATCTTCCCGAGGATTTATCGCTCATAACGTGAAAGTCTCTGTACAAAGTCAATGTGAAATGCATCAAGAAAATCATTGTGGAATTCGTTTTTTTTGCATCACCAACGTGTGGATCAGAATTCAGAATCGTCCGCAAAAATGTGGACGATCCTCGTTTATGCGGACGATCCTTATTCTCGGATAAGCGTCCCTACTGCTTAAGACCTTTGATAGGCAAATTCATGCAAACAAATATATTCAAAAAACTGACTTGAAAACACATCATACAATTAGTCTGAACCGTGTCAGGAGCAAATTTGAAGAAATTATATTTTTAAATGTTGTAAAACCAAAGATATAAGAAGAAAACTGACCAAGTATCTGTACTAAAAATCGTACATGTAAAATTGGTCGTATACATTCGACAGCTGAAAATGACGCGCACGGTTGCATTACGTGCGTTCTCGAATCCAAAATCATACCTCGCACACACACTCTCGCCATACCGCGAATGGTCCGTCTTGGGGAGCTAGCCGGCTGAGAGTTTGCAGCGATACCAACGCAGCCACGGAGCTCCGCAGAGCGCCATTTTAGCGGGACTCGGAAAGGTTCGCGGTGGGTAGGCAGCGGCCTAGCTTTTTGCCCAAACAATGCTAGATCGGCTGCTGGCAAAATGAAAATAAAGTCTACGATCGAGAACATCGTCGGTTTCTTAACTTTTCAGTGAGATAATTCTGAATTCTAATTGAGACTATATAATAAATTAAATCGACAAAGAAACGGAAATGGAAACTATGTATTACCAAACTTTCAACACGCAAGGAACGGGGAACACTCGCGGACCTCGTAACAAATTCGTTGCAAAAAAAAATTTCAAGGGTGATTTTGAAGCAGTGTAGAATATTGGCGCTGCAATGCGCAGAAATATACTTGAAAGAAACTTAATAAATCATACCTTAATTTGCAGCGATACCAACGCAGCCGCGGAGCTCCGCAGAGCGCCATTTTAGCGGGACTCGGAAAGGTTCGCGGTGGGTAGGCAGCGGCCTAGCTTTTTGCCCAAACAATGCTAGATCGGCTGCTGGCAAAATGAAAATAAAGTCTACGATCGAGAACATCGTCGGTTTCTTAACTTTTCAGTGAGATAATTCTGAATTCTAATTGAGACTATATAATAAATTAAATCGACAAAGAAACCTCAGTAGAACTCTTATAACTATACAAAAGCTTGTTTATTTCTTCATTTGACATTTTGTTTTCGACCATTTTTTCGTGCGCGAGTCAATGGAAACTATGTATTACCAAACTTTCAACACGCAAGGAACGGGGAACACTCGCGGACCTCGTAACAAATTTGTTGCAAAAAAAAATTTCAAGGGTGATTTTGAAGCAGTGTAGAATATTGGCGCTGCAATGCGCAGAAATATACTTGAAAGAAACTTAATAAATCATACCTTAATTTTCAGAAAATCGTATTTGTATTAGTGTACCTAGAGTAAAGTACCCGGTTTTCGGCCACTTAAGACAAAATCCTATTTATTGGACTCTTTACTTCCTATTTATTATCATTTCTTGTTCAAATCATGAAGCAAATATTATTATTATTTAAACAAAAAAAGAATCCCCAAAAAAAATCACGAATTGCCATGACAATATTCATTTCAATTTTCACTGTTTTGGAGCCGGTTATCGGCCGAGCGTTTCAGTTTACGGCCGCATGTACAAAGTCAATAGGAAGCGCTCGCGCGCGCCGTGCGTTTCTGCGCTGATGTATAGCACAAGCGGGCGGAGCAGGTATCCCACGCCGGAGCTCCCGGGTGCTCGCCTGGCCGAATACAGGCACAGCGGTGATCGGAAGTTGGAATCTGAATTAGACGGACATATCGTGTGTGCGTCGCGGTGTGCGGCTGCATTGATTTAATACATGCGATGAGATACTTTTGAGCTTGCGACCAGCACAAAATCGGGCTCTATATCTGAAAAATACTTGAAATAAAGCTCATTTTATGGTACCCATATTTCTTACATACACGCGTAAGAAACTCGAATTTTCAGATTTGGGTAGCGGGACCGCCGATTACATCGCTAAAATGTGATATTTTAGGATATATTTTTCATTGCAAATGTGGTTCTTCAGTGACACTGGCATGGTATGGTATGTGTGGGATATGTGTTATGCTATTATGCGATGTATTTTAAAGTGATTTTACCATGTATCCAACCAATTGGCCGAAAACCGGAGCTGACCGATTACCGGGTACTTTACTCTAGATGTGACTTGTTTATAACTCAGATTTTATGAAGATTTGTCGGGAAAAAATGTCATTTTTTTCCGTTTGGTGGTCATTTCTAGGCTAATATTTCAAAAGTTGCATCAGTAATGCTAATGGGCCCGATGTTTCTCTTATCGTACTCGCATGTTATTTCTACATAGATTAAACATAGGATGGTTAAGGGTAAGACCAGATAACATTATAAAAAAGATATATCCTTCCACTCTCCCATATCCAAGTTTTGGGCTGATTATTGCCGACCCACCGCAGCAAGGCCATTCAGATTTTTGTACGAGCGCGAAGCGCCCTCTAGTGTCCCATGAATGTGCCTACCTTTGATCAGAATTTCTGTGCCTGTAAGTGTATTCTTTTAGGAATTGTACAATTAAGCAATGAGAGATTCATAATGTGAGAATTGCCAATTAGCTATGGCATTGGCATTGGCATTGGCAGTGCGATTTGCCCGCGCCCGTCAACATGCAGCACGAAGCTCGCAGCGGGAGCGGGTAAGTTTTTACCGGGCACACTCAGGCGCACTAAGCACAACAACACCGCAACAAATCAATGAGCTGCGAAAAAAATGAATGGGGAAAAATTAATGATGACCCACGAATTGAAGTTTAATAAAAAACAAATTAAAATGTGTCTATTTAAAAATTGACTTAAACAAATTGGAGATTTCAGATAACTAAAACCAAAGGTGTCACTAGCATTATTGAAAAAAAAAACATACCTCACAAAAAAGGTCGACTCCGAGCTCCCGTGTCGACGAAATTGACTTGAAAATATTTAACCGTTGTCAGCCATAACTGCCACTGCGCGAATTGTATGATGGGAATGAAATTTGCAACTACACACCCTGTAGCCTTACATTGATGCAAAGAAATATGTCGTTCTGAAATAAAATTGATCGAATGTACTATTTATGTTTAAAAATTTAATATTTTTCAGTAAAATAATATTTGTTATTCTTATTTTACTGTTCTAATAGGATTTTGAGTACTGTTAAAGCATGCCAAAATTATTTAAAGCGCTCACTAATAATGTGTTCAGCATTGAATTGATTTTAAGAGTTAGTCTAGATAAAATTTTGTCGATAAAAAGACAGTAAAACCATGGCTTCTGTCGCTCGGAGATTCCCTCAACATCTGAAAGAGCTTAGAATTCACCTTTGTCAACGTTCTCCTGCAAGTGAAGGTGCAAGGTATGCTAAACTTTTATCATAAATGATCAATGAGAAGGCCCCTATCAATTTTTTGCCAACATTTTTCTCGTACGTCAGTGACGTGGGCCCACTCGTTGCGATCCATGCACCTTTTTCTTCTTGTTCTCCCTCCGTTTTGCCAGAGATCAGCAATCCCGTGATTTTCATGATGTGTCAGGTATTCGATTTCGAAAGGCTGTTTTGTATACCACTCGTACAAAGGTTTAAGTCTAACCAAAAACAGTTTCAACCTCATACACTCAGATTGTACTCAGTGCTAAAAAAGTAGTAAAGGACAACAAACTTCGGTCTTCGCCCACATCGCACGTGTACAAAACAAATGAAATGCAATGCCAATGGGAGGGAAATTATTGTTGTTGTTGAAATACTTACTTTTAAATATGATGCTCTAAAATGATACTGTTTTAACGTAAATGGCCATATGAAACAGATCTGTAAGTTATTACCAGCCGTTTCACAGCTCAAAATTATGTAGAAAAAGTGAAGAAACTGCAGTTGATTTCCCTTCGTCGAGTCCTGTTCGCTAAGCAAATTTTCTAGTTTCAGCTTATGATCAACCTAAACAACCTGTTGATAAATAGCATAGCCATAGGAGAAGTAGTCATTTTTTGTGTGTGAATGGCAATTCATCCCCTAGTGTGGTATGCTCTGTATCTAAAACTAAAAAGTGTACTAGAGTAGAGTCTCCGGTTTGCGGCATAGCCCGGTTTGCGGCCAGGGGTATCACTTTTCAAAATAAAATAAAAATGACTCGATAATAATCATTGAAACCTACCGTGGATTCCCCGGTAAGTTCTGCGCTGCCGAAAACGTCCGTAGCAGATGCTCCTGTCGGTACGGAGTATCCGTCAGCGATGTCGGAAATCTACGGCACCAGTCGGCGATGAAAATTCCAGCAGGTGCTTACTTTTAAGTTAAGAGATCGAGGCATGACTAGATCATTATTGTAGCTCTATTTGTCCGATATTTGTCCGATTGGAGGTGAAATTTGATGTTTTTGTGGAAGTATGATGGCTGTGGTCTTGTCTCCTATCGCAGATATTTTGATTGTGCCACCGCATGCCCAGTTGCATGGGGTTTGCATGGGGTGACCGCAAACCGGCACGTAATTGCGTGATTTTCTGGTTTGCGGCGGGGGGTGTTAATACACACATAACATGCGGGATCGTGTATGATGGTATGTGTGCTGATGTGTGTACCCGCTGTGACCCAATAGTTTCTACTAGTACGTACCCCCGTATGGGATGATCCATTCAGTAAAAAGGTGAAATTATTTAAAACTTGAAAAATTTACCGTAGCAACAGATAAACATGAGAATTTGGGTTACCCGTAGTAATTTGGTATATGCTTTGATCGTGACGTAGCGCATAAAGCTTTGTGACGTACGCGTGCCGCAAACCGGGTTACGCACGGCCGCAAACCGGGCAACTTTTACGTCTTCTAAAGTGGACAGTACTGACCACGCTGTGGGTCAGTTACGTTATTTGTGCCTTCTATTTAATAACTAAATATATGAACTCTCTATTGACGGTATTGAAGTATTCTGTGAGTAATTGCATACAAAATAAAATCGGCAATTCCCACTGGACGGCCGCACACCGGAGCCGCTACTCTATTCCAATACAGGGTGTCCAGAAAAAAGGAATTGGATTTCATGCAAAAATTGTGTATCGTAATTAATAATTCCTTGATAAGATGAAAAGCTCTGTTTCTCTTTCTTCATTTAATGCACAACTTATCATTCACAATTTATGTATGATTGAATTTAAATAATGGAAAGTGGTGCTACCAAAATTTCATTTGCATGCACAAAGTGTAATATCCAACATTCAAATTTACATTTAACAGGCTTATTATTTCAAAATCATAATCAAAACTAAAATGATTGAAAGGTCTTTATCAGATAAAACATATTCAGGCAACTACAACAAAAATCATGATTTTTGACATGCTTTCAAATTTTGAGCCCCAAATAACATTTTTCCTATGGATTGGTCATGGCATTTACCCCTATCATACTCCTTGGTATTTTTTAAAGGGTTTTGGCACAGATGCCATGCCTTACCCAAAATGCCAATGAATTTTTCCTAGAGCCTTTTTTCATGTTTGGCTTGTATACTAATATGAAGGTTTTAAAAAAAGCTTTAAAAATGATACTGATAATACATGTAACAACAAAAACAACAACAGCAAAAATGATGATAATGTTGATACCGGGTAATTAAAATATCCAAATCATATTAAAAAGAACTGGGAATGGCAAAGTAAACTTATATGTTGATTTTGTTGTTGTTGAGGGGGGGGGGGTAAGAAACTGTGTCCTTTGTAGCAATGTTCCACTTTGTTTGATTGCTTATTTTCCGTCAGAGATTGGGTGAAGACGCAGTATGTAGACATCAAGAAAGCCAACCCTCGCTTCCCTATCCTCATCAGAGAATGCAGTGGAGTTCAGCCCAAGGTCTATGCAAGATATGGTAAATCAGCTTTCATCTAGGGGTGGATCCAGGTTTTGTAAAAGGGAAGGGGGGGGGGGGGAAGTGGCTCAACTGTGAAAATCTTCTGACAAGCCAAAAGAAGAAAGAAAGAATGCAAGCTATCACATTTTTGTTTAAGGGGGGGGGGGGAAGGAGGGGGATAAAATTTGAATGAGCACTTTAAGTATTTAGTTTAAGTTTTAAAGGGGGAGGGTGAGGAGAACTTTCCAGATTTGTCTCCCAAATCTGGCAGCAGTTTTGTCTTCATGTCAGCTGCTGAGAGCGTGAAGAGCATGAAGTTACTCTTTACTGGAAAAGCATGATACATTATCATGATTTTACGATAAGTATTTAGTATAATCTATCATTTTGAAATCGAAATACCCTATGTCTATTCAGATGTTTCAAATTGTTTATTTCGCTAGACAACCCTGATTCATGTTACACCATTATGGATATTGGCTCAAATTGTACAAAAACTTATTGTTATGCAGCAACAAATTAATTGTTGAGTCAGTAAGCTTGTGCTTGTCAAGTGATTTACTTACAACTAATTCACCACTGTTTTTCCCATCAACAGAATTTGGACAAGAGGCCAGTGCGGATATGACGGGTTTCACCACCAAGCAAGTCAGCGAGACCATTCAGTCTCTAGTTGCTCAGCAACCAAAATAACTATGACAAACTCAAATTAAATCTGGACATTTCAAGAAAACACAGTGATGGATATAGCTGTGGAGTCTGCTATGTTTCAGGAAGGATGGAGAAGATCTTTGTTGGACTACTGGACTGAAAGAATTACTGGTACACAAACCCTTTGGAATGGAACAGACTGGTATCAGATCTTGGATGGAAAGAGATTATGTTTTATTTAGTCCGCAATTATAAAATAACCCCTTCGGGAGTTCCATTACATTTGTTGTGCATTGATTCTTTGTGTCTGGTAGGCTTGGGGATGGAGTTTTTCATCATTTTCTAAAATGCCCCAAGGTTTCTAGTTTTCTAGTTTTGTGGAATTAGGAAAGAGTGACAAGACTTTGATAGAAGACTGTCATGTTCTCCCCTCCGCCCCCCACCCCCCACTGTTTATCATGTAGGCTCTAAATACATGACTGATTATGTCACTCCACCCCTCTCTCCCTTTCCTCTCTCTCTCTCTCTCTCTCTCTCTTCCTCTCTCTCTCTCTCTCTCTCTCTCTCTCTCTCTCTCTCTCTCTCTCTCATACTTCCAGTACATGCATTTTCTCACAATGTACCTAAATAAATCCCCCTTCTCCCTTTTCATTCTGATACCATTGGTCCTGTACTTATGACAACTTTACTGCACTTGCTTGTCTGCTGTTTTCAGATTGAAGCTTTTGTATTGTCATGATACATGCCCTCATAAGGCTTCTCAGTATCTCTTTTCACCCTAAGCGGGGAAACACTGTGTGATGTATTGAAGAAGCAAAATGTATAATATTTGAATCTAAGTCTTTGAGGTGTTATTATTTGAATTGAATTCAACAAAAGTTGTATTGTTTGATGTTGCTGATCACAGTATATGTCAACCTTATTCCGATGGGTTTTGAGGGGAAGGTTCGATTGGGGGAAGGGGGGGGGGGGGGGGTTGTAAATTTGACCCCCCTTTAGATCACGGTTTTAGAAGGTCTAATCGATGTGAAATTTTGCACGGATATTGACATGCATACAAAGAGTACCGCTGCATTTTTTTTCTCTTGAACATCACTTATTGATTAGTATACAAATAATGAATGGTTATGAGTTCAATAGTGCGAATATTTTCATGAGTTGAAAGATTAACATTCTATTCAACGAGGCGTCAGCCGAGTTGAATAGAATTAATGTTAATCTTTCAACGAATGAAAATATTTGCACTATTGAACGAATGAAAAACATTCATTATTTGTTTTATACAACATCGAAGAAGATCTAATAGAACGTTAATCAACAAATTATGCTTTACTCCTTATATTAAAGATAAATTAAAGTTGGAGTCAAGCCTTCTCGATTACATTGAGATTGCCTTCGCGTCAGATACACGCAGGGATACGCGCGCGCACGACTGAGAGGTACGCAGTCTGCATATAACCAAAAATGCACGGCGCATATAACCAAAAATGCACGACCGTGCAATATACCATCTATTGAATATCATGTGACCAACAATCCTCCAATCAAATGACAAGGATCCACGTAGGTGTTGTATAATTTATTATAATAATTGATGTCAATTAGATGCCAATTTTTACATATTTATTAGTATTTTGTTTAAATCCCGTCTGTACTAGTTTGGCCAGGAGAGATTAGACCACCCAGGGCGGTCACTGACAGGTGGCTATCTCATCAACTCGGCTCTCAATTAACATAACAAAAAGAGAACATAGGGGACCAATGGTCACCGATTAGGCATAGTTTTCTATATAGAGGGAGGAAGTAGCTACAAGTAGTACAGTGGGGCTTTAAAAAAGAGGTATGTCGGTCAATAATTAAAATAAAGTTTTTTGAGTAGCATAGTTGACAATATTGTATTGAGAAATTTTGAATCAATTCTTCAGTATTTTATTGTTTTATAAAGTTTTAATTAATCTACCCGGTATTGTTTTTTATTTCTTATGTATTTCTTTATGTTTATTTTTTTAAGTTTCAGAAATATATCTTGATAAATTTCAAGACGTACAAGTTCAATAACAAGGTATAAAAAGACACAATTCAGGAAAAGCAGTATTTTGTACACAAATGTATGCAAAATGTCAGTTATCATTCAATTTTGGCCAGACATGTGACTATGAAATGTTGCGTGACCTCGCAATGGA